>VXAU01005635.1:1134914-1154171 GCA_013399695.1 Formicarius rufipectus
TGTGTGCTCTCACATCCCTCTGTGTGCTCTCACATCCCTCTGTGTGCTCTCACATCCCTTTTTTGTGCTCTCACATCCCTCTGTGTGCTCACACATCCCTCACTGTGCTCACACATCCCTTTGTGTGCTCTCACATCCCTCTGTGTGCTCACACATCCTTTTTTGTGCTCACACATCCTTTTTTGTGCTCACACATCCCTCTGTGTGCTCTCACATCCCTCACTGTGCTCTCACATCCTTTTCTGTGCTCCCCCATCCCTTTTCAGTGCTCCCCCATCCCTGCTGGGCTCCCTCGGGACTGGCAGTACCCGCAGGTGGGAGCAGAGGAGCCCTCTGGCACCCACAGCAGAGCAGAGTCTGGCTGCTCCTCAATCTGCCTGCCCAACCCTCAGCCACCCCCCTGGGAATTATTCACAGCTCCTAAAGCCCCTCCTGTCCTGCTCCACTGACATTTGAAATCACTCCATCAGTTGTGACACTTTATGGGAGCTGATCCTCTCATCCTCCATCCTCTGGAACAGACAAGCGTGCAAGGGAGCAATTAGTCCATAAACTCCATTTTATTTTTCACCCCGTGTCTTCCCTGCTCCTCAAACCATTAAATATCAACTGTTCAGCCTTTTGTGTTTTCTCTTTGATTTCTTTTCCCCTGTCAGCAAAGCTGGAGCCCACGTGTTCTCTTGGTAACCACCCAGCTCACAGCTCCACCACTCCCCCACAAATGACAGGCTCCATATTGTGCCAGGAAAGGTAAATTAAGTGCATTTACTTCTTTTAACACAATATTTGACACAGGCAGATGTGGGATTTGAGCAGCTGTCACTTGAGGTGGCTTGGATGGATAAACCTCACTCTGAAAACTCCAAGGGAAAGGTGCTTGTTTGGTGCTTGCTCCTGTGAAATGAGGAGCCCTGTTAATTAACAACTCCTTTTCCAGGACAGGTGTCAGAATGGGACCAGAGCCCTCATGGGAGCAGGGAATGGGGCTGGAGCAGCAGCAGGAAATAGGATAAAGGGGAGGAGGGGGGTGGCATCACCCCACGGGCGGTTAGACCACTGTTGACCTGTCCCAGAGCTGCCCAAGGCCTTCCAGGTCAATTGGAGCTTATCCACAGCAATGAGTAACAGGAGTGGCCCTCCTGAAAGTCATGAGGTTGTGCCAGTGTGGAAATCACCAGAGCCTGGGATTTAACACCCTTTAGGTGCCCAACAGCCATTGAAATCAATGGCAGCTGGAGAGGAAAATCCTTTCACTACAGCAGATCCCACTGAAAGCCAGGGAAACCAGTCCAAATGGTGCTGCTGATGGCAACGGGCATTCAAGGGATGTGGAAAAGGAAGGCAGAACCAGAGAATGTTTGCTCTGGCCCTGCTGGTTTCCTCCAGCGTCACCTCACAGGTGCCTCCACTCCCACCACACCTCCAGGTCCTTCTCCAGACCAAGTGGCTGCTCAGATGGACAACTTGGGCCATAAATTGCTGCCAAGTGCTCAGCAAGGTCAAGGGAAGGAGTCAGCAATCCCTGGGCAGTTTTATGATCTAATTTAATTCCTCAAGTGTATCAGCCTGTGGTTCATATAGTCCCTGACATATGTACTTGGCCAAAACCTGGGAACAGGAATATGTGGGTGGCAGAATAACTCTGGAGGAGACAGGAATACAGACTCTTATCAGCAGAATGAAATCAACCCTTTATTGGCTTGAATTGCTTACCTCCACTGTCCTGCAGAGCCAGGGCTCCAGCTGATATAGATCAGCTGAGTATTTTCCTCATGGCAGCACTATCAGCAGGGAATAAAGTCCTTAGAAATGGGCATTAATCATCCGGGAGGGAGCGTTTGCACCTCCAGGCAAAGATGAATTTTGCCTTGAGGTGTGTTAGTTTTGTCTCCAGTTAAAACAGCAGCTGGATCAGCACAGGCAAAGGCAGAACTCCTGGCCAGCAGGGTTTGGAGAGGCAAACCAAGGCAGAAATGTGGCCAGGGCTTTCTCACACTCCTTGACAGCACCGGCAAGGTGCGTCTCTGCTCTGTTTGACACCCGCCCTGTTCCCTGTCAGGACCAGGAAATAATTATTCCAGGCTTTGAGCTGAGGGCCCAAAAACGGCTGTGAGAGTCCCACCCAAACATATGGGGACAGGAATTGAGCTCCAAGGTGCCTGGAGAGGCCATGAAACACCACAGAAGCTGTGATTGTCCTACAGCTGATTTCCTAAAGGCAAGCTGTAGCCTGTGAGCATTGAAAGTTGCTTTAAACAAGGAGAATGAGCCTTTCCAACACTGGCAATTGTGATAAATCCCTGTAATTGCTCTTGACTGCTCTGAGGGTTTCCATTTGTTAAAGGTGTTGGTGAAATGACATGGGATAAAACAGCAGAAAGGGAAAGCTGCATGAAATACTTGTCTTTGCAGAGCAACCTGAGCAGGTCTGGCATGGACCACAATTCCTCCTCTCTCCCACCAGCACCTCACTCCTCAGCCTCAGATCATGCACATGGAAGGGCTTTTGTTCTCTTTTCTGGCCAGGTAACTTTCCACAGTGGTCATTTATTATTCAGTCCTTGTTCTGGAACATGGAGCAGTGTGTGCTTGAGTCACATGGGGTTTAGTCAGAGGAATAAAATATTTACAAATGTGAATCCTCTCACAAGTCTCTACAGTCTCCACCAAGCACTCAGAAATTATGAGTATCATCCAGTAATGTTTTGATCTCTTTTTAAAAAGTCACAGGTTTAGCCGTGCTAAAATCTGTGGTCAGCTTTATCTTCTGATTCTGCAAGTTCTTTCTTTGTGTTTCGAGCTTTTTCCATTCCCCTTCCCCTTTCTTTAAGCAAAGTGGAATTTGTTATGTTCTTGCCATGATTCAGCTGCTAAGATTGTAAAGCGAAAATCAGAGCTGAGATGAAATAGAAAAACAAGCAGCATTACTACACACACACCCCTCAGAATCAATCAGGAGCTTTGCAAAGCCCTGATCTCCAAGGAGTCTTCCCAGGTCTGTCTGGAAGCTGTTCTTGCCTCAAAACTTCCAGGACAAGAAGAACGAGGCAGAATGAAACCTGCAGATGGACTCGCTGTTGGATCAGCAGTGGCTGGGAGGGATCCTGGGCTCTGATGCATCGACCTCAGCAGGATTTGGGAGGAGCCCACAGGAGGTGGAAACAGCTCCAGAGCTTTCTGCTCCTGTCTAGTGTGAGAGTGTGAGATCAGATCACTGCAGAGCTTCTCTAACCAGCAGAACACACGTCCACTGCAGTCGTCCTTCCCTCCCTGCTCTGTGGAGCCCGTGCTGTTTGTCACCTTACAGAGAACAACCACAGCCTGGAGCTGTGGAGAACAACAGTTTGCACCCCCAAACCCAAAAAGGGGTCAGATGTTTTGCCTCTGGAAAGAAAAATAGATGTTTGTGGAGGCAAAGCGGTCTGTAAGTGATGCCCAGAGGCTCCTTGTTCCACCTGAGACACTGCAGAGGGAGCGGGGATCACGCTGGTCATACACAAACCTGCCCCCTGCATTAAACACCCTCACCCCTTAAATGTGTCCAATCCTGGGGGGGTGGAAAGCTCAGGGGGAAGTTTGTCACAGGCAGGGAGGGAGGGAAAACAAAGCAAAGGGAGAAGAGCAGCAGGTCTTGCAGGAGTGCCCCCTCATCACCACAAAGGGGATTTGACTCCTGCACTGGGGCTGTTTCCCTCCTCGGGGACAGAGCCCTGGTGCTGAAATGCCCCCTGTGTGGAAGCACAACTCGTGTTTCAGAGCTGCAGAGCAGCCAGGGCACTCAGGGAAGGGAGGGCAGTGCCAAGGGCACAGCAGGGGCTGCAGGTCCCTCCCAGCTCAGGGGGTTTATCCATTGCTGTGCCCAACTCCGTGGGAATGCAGACCTGGCACTGCCCATGCCGTGTGCAGGTCGTGGCCATGGACACTCGTGGGGTCCCTCCTGGGCCCTGGGGCTGCATCTGAGGTGTCCCCAGGTGTGTCCCCAGGTGTGTCCCCCTGCACCTCGCTGCCACCTCCTCTGCTCCTGCCCTTCCCCACCATTCCCACCATCCCGGGGGTCATCACAAGAGCTCTTTGTTATTGTAACCCATACATTATTGGCTTCATCCTCCCTCTTTGGAATTCCAGGAGCGTGCAGGCATGTTCCTGCTGCAGCCTGCGCTCCAGCCAAAGCCTGGCGAGGGCAGCAGGTGGATCCCAGCAGTCCCAGCCCCTGCATGAGCAATTTGGGGGAGGAGGGAGGGGAGGGAGCAGGGAAAGAGCTTCTCCGAACCCTTCAGCTCTTCACTTGGACACAGTGAGTGAGATATTTAAATACCGTTGCCGTGGAAACAATCAAAGAGGGGGTCCTGGTGTGTGTTTGGGTAATCCCAAAGGGGGTATTTAATTGGAATCAACCACAGCTTTTTAGCTGTGTTTTAAATGGGAGAGAAAGAAAAAGACGAAGCTGCCAGAAAAGGAACATTAAATAAAAGGAAGGGGGGGAGGAGGAAATAAAAACAACCCAGCCCACGTGAAAAAAAAAGATTGGGGGGGAGGGGGAAAAAGGAAATCAAAGGAATAAATTTCCTGTAACTGGTAAAGGATTCATTAGGGCTGCACCAATGCTCGGTTTGATTTCCCTCCTGTTGACACAAAGGAGGTTGATGTAGGTCCAGCCCAGAGGCAGCAAGAACATCCCTCCCTCTGCCCCTCTCCCTGTTCCCAGGGGACCCAGCAGCTGCAAACTGCAAACTGCAACCTGCTGCACTCGGGCAATTGGGGGTTCTTGTCTCTTCTCCTCATGTTTTCCTTTGTCCAACCTCACCCACGTTGAGCAGAGCCCTCAGAGCTGCCTCACCAGGGCCTTTTTGGGGCCAGAAACGGCCCCTGCAGCTCCTGATTAACTGTTGCTGTTGTTAGTGGTGGTGTTGGGGGTGTTTTTTGGACTAAAGGGCACTGTTAGTATAAGAGCAACCTCACTGTGAGTAGACTTGGGAAGTTAGAGATGCTTGCTTTGGAAAGACTCATCCTGGACCGAGGGCAACAGGAGAGGAAGCCTAATGGTTTAAAGAGAAAATTTGATAGGGTATGAATGGAATTGTGTCTCAAAGAGCTGAACTTCATGGTCCACAAGGTCTTTTCCAACCTCTTGCTCCCATGTTCAATGCTTTTTGTATTAAAATGAGATGCCACAGGATCTGAATGACAGTGCAGGAGGGATTCAGTTCAGGCACCCAGGGAGCAGGAGCCAGTTCCTGACCTCGTGTAAAGAGACAGGATGACATTTGGGATTAATTCTGCATGGACAGAGGTGCCAGAACACGCACATTAAGGAAGGGCACTGATCCCAGATGGCAGGCCCAGGCTCTGCTGCTCTGCACAGAGAGCCAGCACAGAATCAGCACACAGGAGGAGCTGGGAGGAGGCCAGCAGCTCAGCAAGGGAAGGGACTCACTCAAGGTCCAGTTTTAGTCCTATTTTTAGGTACTGCACATTCTCACCCTCCTCTGGAGAGGAAATGGGCGAGTGCTGCTTGGTGCTGCTGCCTTCCTAAAGCACTGGGAGCTCAGGTTTGCTGGTTTTGTCATTATTAATAATCACCATTGGACCTGTAAGGGCAGTTTTTAGAAGCTGGGAATGCCCAGGGAGGTGAGGGACTCAAAGGCTGAGCAGCACCAAGCTAACCCAGCCCCAGCCTCGTGTAACCTTGCAGGCTGGCTCTGCTAAGCCCAGCTCTGCGTGGGGAGGCTGTGGCTGGCATGGGAGTGCTCTGCCCAGCACTGTGCCAGTGCCCAGGGAAGGAGGCTGGCAGAGCCACTGGCACACTGGCAGAAGCAGCTGCACCTCCTGGTCCAGAAATTAGGACACACCGAGCTCCCATCAGTTCAAATCATTGCATTTTGGCAACATTCCCCTCTTCCCACATGGCCCTTCCTTGGCTGGATCTTCCCGTCTCTGAGCACGACCTCTCCAAGCCTCAGCTCAAAATCCTTTCCTTCCTTCTCCCCCCTTTTCCCCACAGCCCAAACTCCTCCTGTCAGCCTTTCCCCCTTCCCTGCCCCACTCCTGGCACCTCCCTCGAAGGAGAGCAGCAGGGAGGATGTCTGGCACTGATGGATTTCCCCACTGGAGCATGAATTAAATGTAAAGCTTTGCCCTGGACACCGAGTGGTTGGTCATTAAGGCTCCTGGAAGCAGCAGCAGGGAACAATCCTCCCAAGTGCTGCCAGGAGAAGTGGTGGCAGGGATCAGGAGGGATCAGGATGCAGACAGGAGCTGCAGCTCTGGGTGTAAAAATGATTAATGACCCATCCTCAGCAGCCTTCCTTCCCTCTGCAGGGGAGGAGGAGGGCGAGGCTGGTGGGAACAAGGGGGGGAATGGCAGGAATGATGCGCCTCCAGGAGATTCCCAGGGCCTGGTGAGCACATGATAAATTGCCATTGTCACTTTTGGGGAAGTCAGGAAGAAAGATGGTCAAAAGCAGCAGAAAGAGCTCCCCAGAGGGGAGAGAACAAAGAGTTCAGCCCCTAGAGCCCAGCCCTGCCTGGGAGAGGCACCAGCTCTGCTCCCCCTTGGCCTCTGTTGGCTCAGCAAAGTGGATTTGATGTGAACAGGAGGAGTTGGGTCCCCAGACTCATAAACACCTGTCAGTGTGTGATGGCAGGAAAGGGGCTGTGAGATGCAGATCTGCAGGGCTGAGCCCTGTGCTAGAGAGCAGGGGATGCCCTGAAATGCTGGGCTGGGCTGCCAGGGCAGTACCTGCACTCAGGTGTGCAGAGGACCCACGGGGATGGGGGGGAGGTGAGTGCTTTGGCTTAGCAGAGCTCACTTTCTTCCTGAACTGAGTGGAATTTCTTAGAGGAAGGGTGTAAATCAGCTCAGCTCTTCCTGCCTCAGTTCCCTTCCAGAAAAACAGAACAGTTCCAATTTCTATTCTCCCTTCATTACCTCCATTCACACCCCTTGGGGCAGCCCCTGCTTCCCTCCATACCTGTGTATCACGGAGCTCCAGAGAGTGATCCTGCAAACACAGGAGCCAAAAACTGTCACACAAACCCAGCCAAGCCTTTTGATCCTGCTCTGCTTCTCCTCCAGTGCCACACTTTGGGTTTTATCTCGTTGAACCTGCACGAGCCCAGGGGGAGGTGGGGAGGGATCCAAGGGAAAGGGTCACACCGGGAAACCTGCTTTAATTTCCTGCTCTGCCTCCAGCTTCCCACTGACGTGGGGAATCACTGCAGGCAAGAAAGACGACAAGAGATGGACTTTGCAGGGCTTGAGTGGCACAGCCCAGGGCACACAGGGCCCATCCAGCAGAGTGCAATCAGCACAGCCCCACTTGTGCCCCTGCAGGAAAGGCACTTGAGCAGAGCAGGGTCCTTCAGGCAGTGACTCAGGAGTGAGAGACTCTCCCTCTGTGAGTCAGCCGGAAAAACTTAGGACCTTGCACAGACTCTCAGTGGATTTTTCCCTCAGTGCCTCCATGTCCACACTGGATTTTAATGCCAGGGATGGCAGAACTTGTTGTTATCCCCCTTTCCCACCTTGTCCCCCTTTCCCGTGGGCATTCCTTTGAACACCTGCTGCAGGTGGCTCGGCCTCCCCTGCTAAAAACCATCCAGCTTAGAGGTGAGAATATTTCCATTAAAAATGCCAGGTGTGAGGAGGAGATAAAGGCAGTTCCTGTGGGGATGCTGCTCCTTGGATGTTTGCCACAGCTCCAGGCCTGGAGCTGGACAGCAAAATTCCCCTTTGGCAGAGCAGAGCTGTCCATGGTCAGAGAGATGGCAGAAATCCTGCACTGGGATTCCTCTGAGGAAAAAAAAAATAATTAAAAAACCAGGGAGGAATGGTTTTTGTGGAACCAGCTCTGTGTGGGGAAATAACAGGGAGCTCTCCCAAGGTGTTTCTCTTCCCCTGTGGAATAAGAGCAGCTGGGAGCAGGGTCGTTTGTATGGCCTTTCATCCCTCAGCATGATGGATGAGGATACTGATAAATAGCTGCCTCTGGGAGAAAGTCTATTTTTGGTCCTTAGCTCCCACCTGTGGCTGTGAGAATTGTCTTCCTGCTCCATCCAGGACAACAGCTGAAGCCTCCTGGGTAGTTGGATGTCGTGCCCAGGGTTTGAGCTGGGTCTGGGGATCAGGGCTGGGGATTTTCTGCTCCCTTACTGGAAATAAAAGGGAATTTCTTCCCTGCTCGGGTCCTTCCCGTGGGGCAGAGTCTCCGAGGAAGCCCCACAAACGCCCCTGGGGCTGCATCAAACCCTCATGGATTTCACAGCCTGCCAAGTGCCCAATCCCTTGGCATTTCCCAGCTCCAAAGGAGCTTCTTTCCCGAGGGACTGGGAGCTGCTGGAGCTTCCAGGTCAGGCAATCACAGCTGTGTATCCCCTGGGAGATGGGCAGAGTGGGAAACAGGGAAACAACCTCATCAGTTATGGAAAAGCAAGGAGCAGGAAAGCTCTGGCACAGGGCTGGCTTTGCCTCAGCTGCCTGCATGGCTTTGCAGCCCTCCCTGCTTTAATTTTCTCTCCCGTTCCTCAGCATAATTTCTATTATTTCCCATCTCTCTTGCATGTGCAAGGCAGAGCTCGGGGTAGCTTTGGATCCCTGCATTCTGTGCCTGTACATTGCCCAGTGCCATGGGACGCTGATTTCATTTGGGTTTCTAATTTATTTCACAATACCGTGGAATAATTAGAATTATTAAAGCCAAAATGTTCCTTGCTGCCTGTTTCTATTAGGCAAAGCAGCTCAGACTGCCAGGTCTTTGGGGAGGGAGGAGAAGGTTTGTTTTTTACCACCTCCAAGTCTTTTGTCCTTCACGACCTTTACTTTTTTTTTTCTTTTTTTTTTCCTTCTTTTTATTTTTTTGGCTAAAATTAACATTTATGCAAAAAAACAGAAGGGGGAAAATTGGTCTCTCTTCTCATTGCACCAAACATTCCTGCTGAGGAAAGGTTATTCCTTGCACAGCCACGCTATGGGGCATTTTGGAGGGGATGATCTGCCCTTTCTCAGGCTAAATCATCAGCTCCAATGTGTTTTCCTTTTTCCTTCCCTGCTCTGCTCTCCTTGGAACACGAGCACTTTCCATGTTGACTGTGACATTACTGCCTGTGCTGGGAGCAGATGGAAAGCCAAGCTGGAGGGACAAGTCATGTTCCCATTAAGAGCCAGCAGTGAGATGTGATGGCTCCTAATGCAACCCTTCAAGTCGTTGACAGAGCTGCTTCTCAAACAAAAAAAATAAAAAATAAAAAGAATAATAACTAAAAAAAATAACAGTCAAACAGCAACCCTGAGGCACAGCAAAGTGTGCTGGTAAAATCCTGCCTTTGAGGTGTGGAGAGTTTCACGACTGGCTTTGGTGGGACTGGGGATTTTTAGCCTTTTATTGGAATAAATCAAGCAAGTGAGAGTTTTCCTGGGGATAAGCAAGGAAGGATTTGCATAGCAGGAAATCAAGCAGCCAAATTTTCAGAAGGAGGACTATTCCTGGCTTTGATTCACCACTTTGGGCTCTAATCAGCTGGAGCAAATCAGGCCCACGGAGTGTACACAAGGAAAATCAGCTTTTCTGTCTGCTGGGGGGAGCCAGTGGCTGTGGCAGGGAGCTGGCTCTGAAGGGGAGCCCGAGCCAGGCCACTCTCCGGGAGATTTGGATGCTAAAGTCAATATCCCTGAACTATTGGCTTGCTTCCCAGAGCATCATTGCTGGGATCATTCTCCCCCAGTACAGATCTTTTCCTCCCTCCCTTCCCAGCCAGCTGCTGCTGGAGGGAGCCACAGAGTCACAGAGTCCTGGAAGGGTTTGGGTCGGAAGGGACCTCGAAGCCCACTCATTCCACCCCCTGCCACAGGCAGGGATGCCACTCATAAGATCAGGCTATACAGGAAAGGATGGAAAGAAGAAGGAAAAAGAGCTGATTTAGATGAATTTCACTTGCAAATACAGTGCCTTAACAGTGCCACATCTTTAGCAGCCCTACAGCCAGGGAGGGATTTGAAAAGCTCTCTGGATCAGAGCCTTTCCCTCGTCCATCCCCTGCTCCCCCCCAGCATCCTCATCCCCTATTCAGGGTGAGCCTTTGTCCTCCCAGTGCCCAGCAGTCACCACCACGACTCCCTTCATCCACAAAGAGAAGCCTTATCTTCTGATGGACACATCCAGCACATTCTCTGTGACATTTAAATCTCCCTTTGTAGCCAGCTCAGATATTTCTGCTGTTAAAAGGAGCGGCCCAGCCGGGTGATTTCATTACTGCAAATGTTATTACAGAGAAAGCCTGTTTAAGACATAATGTCACTGAAGGGAAAATAGGATCTAGCAGCAAGAACAGCCTGATGGAGGGTGCTGGGTTTCATCACCGCCTGAAAGAAACCTCTCAAACATCAGACCTGCTAATGGAGCAGCTTTTTTCTCCCTCAAATCAAACCAACCACTTCCTCAAAGCCCTAAGGCGAGGAATTAGAAAGGAGATTGAATGGAATTAGGCACCCAACTCTCTCTGACTTTATATTTGAGCTCCTAAGCTGTTCTTGCTGCTTTGGAAATTGGAGCTGAGCTGTTGGGGTTCTCAGTGCCACGGACACGGTGAATGGAGAGGCTTTGTGGCAGCAGCAGCCACGGGCCTCACAAAGGCACTGCAGCTCAGTGTCTGTGCCCACAGCCAGGGCTCCCTGGCCCAAGAAACCACCACAGACATGCCCCAGTCTCCCCTGAATGAAGTCACTGGGAATCTGCCAAGGATTTGGCCCCAATTTCCACCTTGACATAAGTAGAAATGCTTTTTTTTGTCTCCAAAGCAGGTTTGCCAGGAGTAAAACCTGAGCTCCTGCAGTCAGAGGTGTCACCAGGGCTCAGCTCGGAGCGTGGGGCTCTGCACACACGGGGTGGGACTTACAGGCAGTGCCCACACAGCCCCACACCCGGCTCTGTCCTGAGCATCACTTTGCTGTGCAAGGTAGATGTGAGCTCCAGCTCAGCCTTTAGCAAGTGTGAGAAGCTCAGGATCTCTGCTAATGGGGCTCATGGATGTCTTGGCAGGGTGAGCAGTCCTCTTCTATTTGTTCAGCCTGGAGAAGGGGAAGGAGAGAGGAGGGGAGACCTCGTGGCAACCTAGAGCTTCCTCACAAGGGGACAGTCTGTGTGAGCAGGGACGGCACCCAGGGGATGGTCTGAAGTTGTGTCAGGGCAGGGTGAGGGGGGATCTCAGGCAAAGATTCTTCCCCCAGAGGGTGGTGGGCACTGCCCAGGCTCCCCAGGGCAGTGGGCACAGCCCCGAGGCTGCCAGAGCTGCAGGAGCCTTTGGATGATGCTCTGGGGCACAGGGGGTGACTCGTGGGGATGATCCAGGAGTGTCTGGACAAGGCTCTCCGGGACAGGGTGGGATTGTTGGGGTGTCTTTGCAGGGCCAGGAGTTGGACTGGATGATTCCTGTGTGTCCCTTCTAACTCAGGATATTCCACAATTCCATGATCTGACATCTTTCCAAGGGTTGAATCACGGTGAGTGTCAGGTCAACACCCCTCCCTCCTGCCAGCTCAGAGCAGGGCTGGTCTGTGCCCTCCTGCTCTGCTGCCAGGCTGTGCCAAGCTCCAGAGAACAGCAGGATTTCACAGCACGTTTTACCATCATTACTCTTTTACTTATTTATTTATTTTCAGCTGGTGTTCTTCCTTTGAGTTTTGGGGTTATTTTTTTAAACCTCCTTATGCGGGAGCCACTCCAGCATATCCCGGGCTGCTCCCGACAGTAACAGGGCAGAGCCAGGACAGCAAAAACCCGTCCGGGGGCAGCCCGGAGTGTCCCTGCTAAGTGCCCATAAGCACCGGGAGCCCGCAGCAAAGCCAGCAGCTGCCTCCCTCCCTGGCTCTGCGGGTTCTACAGCTGTCAGACAATGAGCCTGGTGCCGGCTATTTCCTCTCGCTTTTCCTTTCTTTTAATGGAAAACAGCTCGGCGCTGCCAGGGCTCAAGTGGCCCCTCCAGCAGCGAATCGATGCAGCCGAGGCGGGCTCTGCTCTCCGCGCTGGAGTGGGCACAAAAGGGGTTGTGTTACTGCAGGTCCTCCCTGCCAAGGCTTTGCAGCCCTCGATCACATTTCTCACAGGCGATCTGATAGTTATTTTGGGGGCTGGGAAAGGATTCAAGGGCAAAAAACTGGCCCGGAGATGCTGGGGGTGAATAGGAGGGTGGGTTGGATTTGGGGACTGCCCCTGGCGGGGTGGGCACCTTGAGCTGTGTCGTTTCTTTTCATGCTCGAGCAGGGCAAAACAAATCTTTATCCCTGACTTAGGTGCAGGCAAGTAAAGAGTGCAGGTTACTCTTTATTAAACCACTGTAGGGATAAAGAGTCGATCCTACCCCGGGCTGAGTGGCCACACGGCCTCAGGCTTTGGGATGAATCCTCTCTGTCACATTCTGGGGCAGTGAACCCCCCTCTGCAGTGCTTCATCCACAGCAACAGGGAGCTGTAAAGCCCTGGCACAGGCTGCCCAGGGCAGTGGTGGAGTCATCATCCCTGGAACTGTTCAGAAAACCTGTGGATGTGGCACTTGGGGACACGGTAAACATGGTGCTGGGTTCATGGCTGGACTTGATGTCACCTTGGAGATCTTTTCCAACCTTAACGATTCTGTGACTTTGTGGTGGATTTTCCTCCCCAGGCCGGTGGTTTTTGCCCCTTGGATGAGCCCTCAATCCCTCCTGGGCACTTCCAGTGCCATGTAAATCCCATTATTTCCAAGCCCTCTCAGCACTTGGCTGGAATTGTGGAATCATTAAGGCTGAAAAGACTCTGCAGAGGATCCATCAAACAGCACACGCTGGATGCAACACCTCGTCCTGTTTACAACGGGGTGGAACAAAGTCTGGTTCCTTTGCCTTCCAGGTGAAGCATTCAGGGAAGTGACCGATCCCAGATCTTTAAAACAGAGCTCTGGAAAACCACCGTGAATTTACACGCGCGGGGAGCACCACGGGGAAACAGCAACTCTGCAACTCTCCAAACCTGCCCGCTCTCCCCTTGCGCTGAGTTTTTCACGTCGGGCAGCGCTCAGAGGTGATTTATGTATAACCAGAGCAGCCTCCAGTGGCTGGATCCGTGAACTTTTCCAACAGCCCCTCGCCTCCGCTCACGGAGGGGTTTCGCAGAACCCGAGCCCGGGCTGGGAGCAGCGGGGGCTGAACTGGGAGCAGCGGGGGCTGAACTGGGAGCAACGGGGACTGAACTGGGAGCAGCGGGGACTGAACTGGGAGCAGCGGGGGCTGAACTGGGAGCAGCGGGGGCTGAACTGGGAGCAGCGGGTGCCCTGCGATGCTGCCGGGAGCCCGTGTGGTACCTAATTGAGCCGAAGCAGCTGCTCTTGGCTGGCAGTGCCGCCCTGCTGAGCACAGACAGCACTTGTGGTGACAAGAGCCTGCAGCATCCCACCCCCGAGGTGGCAGCAGCACCCCCGGGATGCCAGACAGGGATGTGGGAATTCTCTGCCAGCGTTCTCCCAAATCATCCAGCCCTACAGGTGCCTGTGATGGGGGGGAGCCACATCCTGCTGCTCTGTCTCCGTGGCGGCGCTCCCACATCATCTGCCTCTGCCAAGGAGCAGATGGTCCTCCTCGGTTGGTGGGCTCAGGGATCCAGCTTGCAGGGAAATGAGGTTGCAGGATCCCTTTGTGTGTTGTCCTGCACCTGGAGCTTCTCGAGGCGGGGGCAGCTTTGAGAGAATCGCTGCCGGGAGAGTCAGTTTTGGGGGTTTGTCTTTTAAATTCTCTGCCTTGGCAGTTCTCAGAGTGGTTTTTGCTTCAAGGGGCAAACCAGATGAGAGGCAGGACTGTGACCTGGGAGGAGGTGGGAAGGTGTGTGTGAAGGTCACAGCTAATCCCAAGGGGTGTCTGTGCTGTCCTGAGCGTCCAGAGCAGCTCCAGGCTCTGAGAGTCCTCGTGTCTCCGAGGACAGGAGCTTCAGGAGCCACACACTGAGCTGATAAATCCTGCCAGGGAGCAAAGGGCAGCTCAGGCTGAGCTACAGCGCTGATTTTGTGGAAAACAAGGAGAGGAGGGGACACAAAGAGGTCTGGTCTGTGTCTGAGAAACTTCCCTTATCAAAAGATAGATGGGTGACATTTTTCCTCGATGCAGCTGCCCAGGCATTTCAAAGGCCCTGAAATTTCATTATCTAAGGAGCACTCAGTGGCTTTGTTGGGGACTTCTGGCTGCTTTACAAAGCAATTCCAGCATTATTATTGGAACAAAAACATAACAACTACTAATCCTCTGTTTAAATGACCAGTGAGTTCCCTGCAGGCAATGCTCTGCCAAAACATTTATCCACCTAATTTTATTCCATGTAGTTTCTTTAAATTCAGATTTAACCTTTTGTGATGGGGGTTGAAGGCTGAACTTCTGTTCAGCAGCACATTTCAGAGAGTCCTGGGAATGTAATTCCCTGGTGCAGGGGAGGGAGGGGGCTGCTGCTTGTCCACATTAAAGGTGACTTACAGAGCTGTGAAAGGGCAAATTGCCTTTCAGGTCACTCAGTGCCTGTTTTTTAGAGGAGTGTGGCCAGGCTGAAGACAAAAGCTCAACCTTTCTGCAGGTAACTGGAGTCAACCCCCTTTTTTTTTCCAGGTGCAGGACAGGCTTTTCCCAAGCTGGCAGCATCACACAGCCAGGAAATACTGTTGGCTCAGCAAGGACAGCAGAGCCAACCCTCAGCCAGGACCTCCTTGCTCATCCTTGGAGCTTCTGGGATAGTATCCCAGGATAAACACAACAGGAGAATTTCCTGGGTTTCAATCAAATAAGAGTTGGGGGAGGGCATTCCATAAATCTTGGAATGTGTCATTCAGCCTGGAACAGCTTCTTTCTGTTTTTCCTCAGCTTGTTTTTCCCACCACACTCCTACTTTCTGATTCGAGTCAAACTCTTAACTGGAAAGCCAGCACTTCAAAGGCAAAAGGAGCATATTCTGTCTGGAAAATGTTTAACTGAGATGTTGCAGCACTTGTGAAATGAACGGTGTCGTTTAGGAACTGTCAAAACAAAAAGCTTCCATCTTCCCAGTTTCCTTTTTTTTTTCCCTCCAGGAAAAAAAAAAAAATTCCCTGCCTTTGACGTGAATTTGTAAATACTTTGTCACATTTGCTCCCTGGCCAGACAGGGGGCTGGGCTGGGCTGATCTTTAACGTCCCTTCCAACCCAAACCACTCCATGATTCTCTTCTCCATCACCACATAAGCACTGCCCCCTTCCCAAGGCTGATTTTCCTTGCAAGGGAATAAAACACCACCAAGCCCCGGCTGTGCAAAGGGACCCTGGAGTGGGTGGAGGGGGGGAAGGACGGGGTCAGCTGTAAAAAATACACGAGGAAACATCCCTTGGAGACGTTCCTGGTGGGGGGAATCATGTCCCGAGCAGCACTTCATCCTTCTCTCTGCACGCCCGTGGTGTTGCTGTGCGGGAGGAGGAGGAGGAGGAGGCAGAGAGGGGCTGGCAGGAGAATTTGGATGCTTTGCTGCCGCTGTCCCTGCGCTGCCACGGGCTCCTGTGTGTGCCTGGGCACGCCAGCCCCGCGTCCCTCCTTCCTCCCTCGCCCATCCATGCACAGCGTGAGATAAACAAACCTGCCTCTGGACATGTCATGCCTTAAAATAGATGTTCATACATCAGCCTCTCCAGCGGCGGCGGCAGCGGTGAGACATGGCCGGCTGGATCTGATCCTGCCCTCGCTTCCCAGGAGGAATCCCAGCCCTCGCCAAGGTAGGGTGAGGGGTGGGCGTCCCCTCCCCGCTGGCTCTGTGTGTCTGGGTGTCCGTCTGCCAGGGGAGCTGTGCCTCCTCCTCCTCTCCGAGCACCCAGGCAGGGTGGTCCCCTCCCTGCCAACCTGGCACGGGTGGCACAGGGGTCTGGGGGGTCCCTGGGGGGAGCACGGAGTGACCCTTCATTCGAGAGGGGGCACACCCGGTGTCTGGGGGGGTGTTGTGGGTGCCCTGTTCCAAGCCCTGGGATGTGGGGCAGCGTGTCTGTGACGCTCTGAGAGGCTGGCACGGAGGGGTGCTGGGGGTGGGATGCTGGAAGCAGCTCAGGTGCCCAGGGCTGCATCCCAGGAAAGGTGTGGATCGCTGCTTTTCCAGCTGTGGCAAGAAGAGGGGCTGCAGTTTCTCCGCTTCCAGCCTTCTACGTGATTCAGTGGCTTTTGCAGCCCCTCCTGCTGTTCTGTCTCTCGGGGCTGCTGACATGTGGCTGTGCTGCAGCCAAGGTCACCCCAGGCTCCCACACACACGCTGCCTTTTCCAGGTGGGCTTTGCCAAGTCTGGATTCCCAGTGTGGAGGAGTCCAAATGTGAGGAGAGCAGGGTGAGATCTGCCCCACACTTGGGCGTGGGTTGTGCTGGGGGCCAGGGATGAGCAGCCTGGGCAGAGCTGACCTGCCCTGTGCAACTCCCCGGGGTGCCAGGCAGGGGCTGAAGTGCCCCCCTGGAATTGGGGAGAGGGGAAGGAGACATCCATGAATCTCCCTGGGCTCCCTCCGAGCTCCCTCATGTCCTTGCAATGTTTTTCTCTGCACGTTGCCAAGAAATGGCTGGAGGCTCCTTCCTTCTGCTCCACTGGTTGGTGCCTCAGGCACGACGTCAGAGCAGAGGGACACTCTGACCCAGCTCAAGGTCGCTGAGCTCCCCCCCAGCCCCAGGGACAGCTGGCCAGTGCTGGGCTGGGCTGGGGGGGCTCTGAGAGGGGGGTTCTTTGGGTACCCTCCAGGGCAGCAGCAGTGATGAAAGAACAAGAATTTCTTCTCATGTGGGAGGGTCTGTCGGTGGGGCAGCAGCAAAGGAGTAGAAAAAGGCCCCTCTGGCCACATCTGGCCCAGGGACTGGGACCTGCTGGGTGAGCCTGTCCAAGGGGAGGGTTCCTGCAGAGGAGTGACAAACATCCCAGTGATCCAAAGGCTTGGGAGCAGAGCTGTGTCCCAGAAGAGCTGCTCTGTAAAATGAGCTTTCTCATCCCCTGAAGTTAACTCTTCCCACCCCAACCCCATCCTGGATGTTCCAGTGCAGCAGCAGGACTGCTGTCCATGGAGGGGTTAATCCTGCCTCCCCCTCCCCGCAGGCCCTTGTCCCTGCTCTGGAGGAGTCTGGGTCCTGGCCAGGCTGCCTGGTGCCATATGGAATCCTCCACCTGTCTGGGGGTTTCTCCTCCCCAGTCCTGGTGTTTTGCCCAGGCCTGGCTGCCTTTCCTCGCTGCTGAGCACAGGTTGGCAGCACCAGCCCCGAGCTGGCACTGCCCCGCTGGCAGCACAGCCCCAGAGCCTGCACAGGGGGAAGGTGGTCCTGTGCAGAGCATCTCCTGCCAGCGTGGCCCCAGCCCAAAGTCGTGGGGCTGGAGCAGAACCTCAGCCTGGGGGCACTCAGCAGTCTGGCTGCCTCACCAGCCCTGGCAGGACCAACTTCTCCCCAGCAGCTTCCCTTCTGGGAGGGGATGTGGGGGATGCTCGTCCTCACAGTGGGTGGCTGACCTGACATCAGCAAGGTGACAACTGGCTGCTTTGGACCGGTGTTTCTGCAAAAAGGATGGAGTGAGAGGCCCCCAGTTACAGCACCAGAGAACCCCAGGATCACTGAGGCTGGAAAAGCCCTCCCAGCCCATGGAGCCCACCCTGTGCCTGATGCCCTCCTTGTCCTCCAGCCCAGAGCACTGAGTGCCACAGCCAGTCCTGCCTTGGCCACCTCCAGGGCTGGGCCCTCCAAGCCCCCCTGGGCAGCCCCTTCCAAAGCCTGACCATCCTTTCCAGGGAGAAATTCCTCCTGCTGTCCCACCTGCCCCTGCCCTGTCTCAACCTGAGGCCATTCTCTCTCCTCCTGTCCCTGTTCCCTGGAGCAGAGCCCAATTCCCCCCAGTTCCCCCCTCCTGTCAGGGACTTGCAGAGCCAGAAGGTCTCCCCTGAACCTCCTTTTCTCCAGGCTAAGCCCCTCCAGGTCCTTCATCCCCTGTTGCTTCTCCAGCCCCTTCCCCAGCTCCGTTCCTATCCCTGGACACTCTCCATCCCCTTCTCCCTTCCACTTCCACTCCTCCTGACATCTCCTCCGCTGCTTCCCGACAGGACCGTGGGTGGCAGGAGCAGCAGGAGTGACCTCCAGGCCCCCCCCCGGCCACCCCGACCCCACAGGTATGCCGTGTGGGTGTCTGCAGCTCCCATGGCCTTCCTGTCCCGGCTGTACAGGAGCAGCGCGCGGTCGCCGAGCCGGGCGCCGCGGGACGAGCGCGGCAGCCGCCCCATCCTCAGCGTCTTCGAGCTGGAAAGGCTCCTCTACACGGGGAAGACAGCCTGCAACCACGCTGATGAGGTGTGGCCAGGACTCTACCTGGGAGACCAGTATGTATGGCACGGGGATGAGGACCTTGGGGTGTGGGGAGGGGGGGACGTTGGGGAAAGGATGGAGAGAAGGATGCGGAAACAGCCGGGAGAAAGACACGTGAACAGGGCTAAGAGAGTTTGTAGAATCCCAAAACGTGCTGAGTTGGAAGGGACCCACAAGGATCAGCCCTGCATGGGATCATCCCCAAGAGTCACCCCCTGTGCCCCAGAGCATCATCCAAAGGCTCCTGCAGCTCTGGCAGCCTCGTGGCTGTGCCCACTGCCCTGGGGAGCCTGGGCAGTGCCCACCACCCTCTGGGGAAAGGACCTTGAGATCCAACATAACCCTCAGGTTCTAGAATCCCAGGGACACGCTGAGTTGGAAGCGACCCACAAGGACCATCCAGCCCAACCCTCAGCCCTGCACAGACACCCCAACAATCCCCCCCTGTGCCCCAGAGGATCATCCAAAGGCTCCCGGAGCTCTGGCAGCCTTGATGCTGTGCCCGCTGCCCTGGGGAGCCTGGTCAGTGCCCACCACCCTTTCCTGAGATCCCACCTCAGCCTGCCCTGACACAACTCCAGGCCATTCCCTCCTCTTCCCCTCCCAAGGGAGCTGCAGGCAGCTCTTGTGGTGGGGTGTCCACGGACTGTGAGACCAGCTCCAAACTCAAGAGCCTTAAGAACCCGGCGTTTTCCCTCTGCAACCCAGCCCTCTCAGAGGGAGCTGCTCACCCTGGGGACAGTCTCTGGGAACCTGCACCTCTCCTAAAGTGATCCTGGAGGGGATTAAGCCTCGTTGGTGCTGTGTTTGTAGAAATGAGGTCTGCAGTGGTATGATTTATCCTCCTGGTCCTGGAGTTTTAGTCCATAACCCAGGAGAATAAGTGTGTGCTGCCTGCCCTTCTCCCACCCACGTGG
>VXAU01005635.1:1161616-1189984 GCA_013399695.1 Formicarius rufipectus
CCGGGGATGCTGCCGGGGCCGGGGCGGGGTTTTGCGGGCACGGCCGCTCCCGACCATGGGCCGGTCGAGCCTCCCCGGCCCCGCGGAGCGGCTGCCGGATGCCCCCGTTCCAGTGGTGCCACGGTGAGAGCGGGGGCGCGGGGGACGGTCGGGTTTGGGGGCGATGGGGAGGGGGAGCCGCATCCCCTCCGTCCTGCTTGGGAAGGGGGGGATGCGGGGTGTGGGTCGGGGGCAGCGGGGCAGCCCCAGCCCCTCCGAGCGGGGCGAGCGCACGGACCCCGCTCCCCTCGCTCCGCTCCCAGCGCCGCTCCGAGGGGTCCCGGTCCCACCCGGAGCAGCGACTCCTGCCCAGTTCCCAGGAATAAATCCGACAGCGAAATGAATTTGCCACGTTTTCGCTGCTTGCACTGACAAAAGAAACCCAACCAAAAACCCAACGCAAACCCGCTTTCGTGTGTCCGCAAAACTGGAATAAACTTATTTTTAGTCCTTTCCCCCCTCCCCAGACAAAGCCCCGGCTCCTCACGCTCTCGTTGGCCCCGAGAAGTTCTCAGGAACGCGGAGCTGAGTTTGCACATGTAAGGAGAGGTTTGGTTTAAATGAGAAGTGGTTTGTTTTTATGACTAAGTAGTTGAGGAGCTGCGCTGGGAATTCCACCATCAAAGCCCTGCCTGAGCAACAAAGGCTGGGCTGTTTTAATTTATGAAAGGGTTTCAGCCTTTGAAGCTAAATAGAATGCAAGCAGTGGCTTCCTCCCCTGTAACACATCCCTCGTGTGCCGGGGGGGATGAGGAGCCGCCGGTCCCACGGGGAGTTCCCCGGCACACGTGGGAGTGTGTGGGTGCAAGGAAATGCTCCACAGCGGTTCCTGACGCGGCTGCGTTACCAGAGACATCCTAAATAAGAGAGGCTTTGCTGTCAGAGGCTCAGCCCGGGCTTTGGGGAGCACCAGGGACAGAGCCCAGCCTTGTTCGGCAGCCAAGGCGAGGGTTGAAGGGACCCGACTTGTGCACTTTGGCTTTGAGCCCTGAGCTTGCAAATATTTAATAAATCAGCAGAGCCCAGTGCTGTTAAGGACCTTTACAGAGCCGGGGCTGTTGGTGGAAATAAGTCTGAGACCCGCTGGAGAAATCCCATTTTCAGCCTAAATAGGTTTATTCAAAACATCCTCAGAGCCTGAAGTCTGAGCTGCTGCCTTGGCATTTCAGCTCCTCCTCTGCATCACAGTTTTTCCTCCTGTTGCTCCCCTGTAGTTCAGGACTTCACGGTCACGGGGCACGAACCAGGTGACATTATTTGGAGGGGAGCTGGTTAGCCCCCATGGAGAAGTGCTTGGCTCGGGGGCAGCTCTTGCAGGAAACCTATTCCAGCATCACAGCAAAAATTATATGGAAGCTGCATTCAATTTTCTGATGCAAAGCCCACAGCTTTTGTGTGGGAGGAGAAAGAATGGTTTTATTTAGTGANTGGGGTGGGAGGGCCCCTTTTTTGGGGAGGCGGAGCTCAGCAGCCTCGCTGGGACCGGGGCTCATCCTGGCAGGACCATCCCGTGGCCGCTCCCCGATCAGCAAAGGGCATTTCCCGAGAGCCACGGGCACTTCTTGGCACCGCAGCCCGGGGCTCAGGAGCTCCTGAGGGCCCATTTAACAGGAATGACCCCGCTGAGCTGGTGAGTCCAGAATGAGCTGTGTTGTGTGGTNCGGGATGGGGTGGGAGGGCCCCTTTTTTGGGGAGGCGGAGCTCAGCAGCCTCGCTGGGACCGGGGCTCATCCTGGCAGGACCATCCCGTGGCCGCTCCCCGATCAGCAAAGGGCATTTCCCGAGAGCCACGGGCACTTCTTGGCACCGCAGCCCGGGGCTCAGGAGCTCCTGAGGGCCCATTTAACAGGAATGACCCCGCTGAGCTGGTGAGTCCAGAATGAGCTGTGTTGTGTGGTGGCTGGCAGGGGCGTGTCAGCTCCTCTCTCCTTCCTTCGCTGCTTCAGCATCTCGTGTTCCACCTCGGGTCTTTCCAGCTGCCGGTTTCGCTGCCCCTCTGTCAGCATCCAGGTGGCTTTTCCACGTGGATGTGTCCCCCTGTGGGGAGTTCGGGGCTGTGAGGTGGAGCAGTGCTCAGGAAGCAGCCTGTGGGGTCAGGGAATAGGATTTCTGCCCCACAGGATGGAAGGGATGACCCTGTGTAGAAGAGGATGGCTGGGGGTGATGGTCGGGATTTTGAGCCCTTAGACAAGCACAGAGAGGTGTGCTGAGGAGAGTTTGTGTCTCTTGGGGTTCTCCTTCCTGCCCATCCAACACTTCTCCTGCAGGATGCACATCTCAGCTTTCCCTACTCTCTGTGGAGCTGATTCTCTTCCCTCTATCTCAAACAAGAGCTTTCCCATCTCAGTTCTCCTCCTGCTATCCCAGACAAAGGGTATTCCATCTCAGTTCTCATCCTGCTATCCCAGACAAAGGCTTTTCCATCTCAATTCTCCTCCTGCCTTACCAGACAAAGGGTTTTCCATCTCAGTTCTCATCCTGAGAACTTTTCTAGCTCCTCAAGGGTGATCACACAGCTGTCCACAGAACAAGTCCAGGCCATCCCTTGCTGGCTGTCAGCCCCTCTACCTTTGGAACTCTTTCTGTCCCCACTCCTGTTGCACAGAGGGGAATGGCTGGGAATAGCCTGAAATACCCCTAGGAAGGGTTATTGTTTCACTGGGATCCCTTGTTGTTCCCACAACCCACCACTGTCTGCCCAGCCTGGAGTGGGGCTTCCTCCATCCATCCATCCATCCATCCATCCATCCATCCATCCATCCATCCATCCATCCATCCATCCATCCCTCCATCCATCCATCCATCCATCCATCTATGCACTCATCCACAGCCACTCTCCAGCCCATGTCCCACCTCCAGGTGCACCAGCATTACCTCATGTCTTTGCTGAGTGGGGGGTTTTTTCAGACATACATCATGCTTTGTTTTGATTTTGTTTGGGTAGCTTTTTTTTTTTTTTGAGCATTTCTCAATCATTTCCAGTAAGGAAATGGCAAAAAATAATGAACCTTTCCTATTGTCTTTTCCTGCACCTGGTGCTCTCAGGAGCAGGAGGCCGGGACAGAGGGACCCAGCAAACAAATCCTCCCTTCCCCGTTCCACGCATGAGGTGGATGATGGATTGTCCCTGGTGATTACAACTGGCTCTGCCCTGTGTGGCAGGAAAACCCCATTTCCTCTGGCCCAGGCTCTGCTCTGGTGGGAAACTGTGGCCCTCAGGTCCAGCCAGGTGGCTCCCTAGACATGGTGGCATCAATGGGATAAAATCCAAACTGCACAGCAAAACAGAGACCTGGGAATAGCTGGGATTGGTGCCAGGGCAGGATCTCAGCCCAGAGGTGCCACCTGCTCGTCCTGCTCTGCTGGTGTCCCACTGTCCCCACCAGAGACACCCCAAACGGGGGTGTCCCCACTCACTCACACAGGGGTTCCTGCTGCCTGCTCCTCCCTGTCCCTGTTCTCCGTGGGGCACAGCAAGTGTCACCCCCTCGGGAGGAACAGGCAGAGGGTTTGGAGGGTTGTAATTGAACCCAGCAGTGCTTCTGCAGGAGGTTTTTGATGAGAAGCAGGATGCTGAGCAGCAGGAAGGGGCTGGGGGAGCTGCTCTGTGGGATACAGTTGGGGCTGGGGGCTCCTCTCCTTTAAAGTCCCATCTGAGTGAGAGCTGAGGAGAAATCAAAGCTCCAGCTCTTGGAGGACCAGAGATTCTGAGACATAAACCAGTGCTTATTCAGTGCCAGAGCCTGACTTTGCAGCAGCTCTGAGCACTGTCAGGGGGGTGGGCTCTCTGTGCCTGTTCCCTTTGGTTCAGTGGGACCCTCCTGCTGTCACCAGCCCTGCAGGACACCCACATTTCCCCCGTGGTGCCCGGGGCAGCAGGGAGGGAATGGGCTCTGCTGGCACCCCTGGCTTTGCTGGGAAAGGGAGTTTGGTCAGTGTGGGGCTGAGTGTGCTCCTGGTGCTTCCCCCAGCACTGAGGATGAACCAGCACTTGCTTCTCTTGGCTCCCACTGAGCAGTGACAGACACCAACTGTTCTTGTTTTTCAAGCTGGTTTATTTTTTTTTCACTCTGTCCTTCCCTAAATCCCCTTCCAGCCTCCATGTGTTCCTCTGGAGATGAAAGCACAGGGCCCCCTTGTCTCCCAGCCGCCTGCATTGTGCCTGGGGTACATTTGTGCTGCTGGAGAAGGGGTTGGTGGCTGTGGAAATGCAGCTGCTGGTCCTGTTCTGAGGGGCTGCTGTTCTTCCAGGGGAGATCTCAGTGATTTCACAGTCACAGCTCAAAGGGTGATGCCCTGGGGTTGGTTTCTGCCCACTTTGCAAACTCCAGAGGGGATGAGGTCAGCCCAGGCTCTCTCTACTCTCACAGCACCTTTTCTTCACCTCCTTCTCCCCTTTTCCCACCCTAAACGCTGACTTTTCTCCTCCCCCAAAGGGTGCTCCTGCAGCCTGGGGCTGGCTTACCCCAGTAAACCCTGCACCATGCCACCCATCACCTTCCAGGACCTGCCCCTCAACATCTACATGGTCATTTTCGGCACCGGCATCTTCGTCTTCGTGCTCAGCCTCATCTTCTGCTGCTACTTCATCAGGTGAGCCGGGGGCTGTGGTGGAGGGTGGGCATCCCTGGCCATCCCAGCCCTTCCCAGCCGCCCTTGTTTTGTCCCAGAACACGGGGACAAACCCCCCGCCCTGTGCTCGTGGTCCCTGCAGTTCCCTGTGGCCGGAGCAGGGCAGGAAGCGCAGGAAGGGGCTCCCGTTTTCCAGGGAACCAGACGAGGGACACATTGTGTTGGGCAGGGAAGGAGCAGCGCTGCTGGGAGAGAGAGGATGTGTCTTTACATTACTCCCTGTACAGGGAGGGCTATTTTTAACCCCGAAGCCGAGGCAGCTGCTGGTGTTCCAGCTGGCTCAGTCCTGCCCTGCGGGATGTCCTGGCTCTGCCCGTGTCCCCTGCACCCCTCAGAAATTTTTGGGAGTGTGGAAGCACGTGCTGGTGCCTCGGTGGGAGCAGAAGCTCCGCTGCGAGCTGTGCCCTCCCTCCCCATTCCCAGCAGGTTTCTGTGCCAGGCGGTTTTCCCAACCCAAGGTCACGTCGGGGCCGGGAGCTGCCGGCTGGAAATCCAGCACTTCCTGCACCGTGAACGACTTCCCAAGGCAAACAATCGGGGCTGTGCCATCCCTTCTCCCTCCCCACTGCCCATTCCTGCCCCGCGGGAGCAGCTCGGGCTGCTCCTCCCCGCGACCACGCTGCTCCACAGCCCCCAAAAACGCAGCCTCAGGGGTGCTTATCCCCCAAATCCTGGTGGGGAGGGGTGTGTTCCACCCGATTTCGGGTGCCTCTGGAATGTTCTTGTCTGTGCTGTTCAGACGTGGCTGCGAAACTCACGGTGCCTTTTTGTCCCTCCCTCCAGCAAACTGCGGCACCAGGCACAGAGCGAGCGCTTCGGGTACAAGGAGGTAAAACCCAAGGGCTCAATCCTGCACAAACCGGGGCGGGTTGGGATGGGCAGGAGGGCACACAGGCGGGCACATTCCAAAGTGGTGTGATGGGCTCCCCTGCCCAGACCCACCCCCGGGCTCACCCCGCCTCTGCCCGGCTCTGTTCAGCTGCTGTCGCGGCAAGATCCTTCCTGGTGTTGAACCCTCTCCCTGCTCTTCTCCCTCAGGTGGTTCTGAAGGGCGATGCCCGGAGGCTGAACGTGCACGGGGTGAGCAGGACCAGCTCTGGCTCCTGGCATGGGTTTGGGGTTAACAGGGATAATGCTCAGGACACATCCCATCTGCTCAGGGAGGGGCGAGGGGATGGGAAGGGTGGATGTACCAGGGTGGGGATGGGATGTTGGATGTGCCAACACTGAGGTGGAGATGTGATGGTGGATGTATAAGGGTGGGGATGTGCCATCACTGGGATGGGGATGTGATGGTGAATGTGGCAGGATGGGGATGGGATATGTGGAAGTACCAGAATGGGAAGAGGATGAGATGTTGGATGTGGCAGCACTGGGATGGGGATGGCATGTTGGATGTGCCAGCACTGGGATGGGGATTGATGTGTGGATGTGCTGCTACCAGGATGGAGATGTGCTGTTGGGATGTATCAGGATGGGGATGTGGATATGCCAACAATGGGATGGGATGTGTGGATGTGCCAGGAGGGGGATGTGGTGATGGATGTGGCAGCCCTGGGATGGGGATGGCATGTTGGATGTCCCAGGATGGGGATGTGACAGGTGCATGTGCTGGCACTGCATGCCTGGGGGCGGGGAGGGAAACCCCCTCCCTGGAGGTGGTTTGGGAACTGGGCTGAGCTCCCAGCTGGAATCCCCCCGGGATTCCCCCAGCCGTCCCACACGTTCACACCCGCCCTCCCCCTGGCTCTCACCTCCCACAGCAGACCTGCGCCGTCTGCCTGGAGGATTTCAAGGCGAAAGAGGAGCTGGGGGTGTTGCCGTGCCAGCACGCCTTCCACAGGAAGTGAGTAGAGGTTTGGGAAGGGGGAAATTCCCTGGCAGGACTGGAATTCTGCTGCATTCCCACCCGCAGGTGCCTGGTGAAGTGGTTGGAAGTGCGCTGTGTGTGCCCCATGTGCAACAAGCCCATGGCTGGGCCGGCTCAGCCCCGCGCCGGCATCGGGACCCTCCTGGATGAGCTGGTGTGAGCCAGCCCTGCTCCAAACCTGCCTCATCCCATGGGATCCGCTGTGGGATCGCAGCTCCACGCTCATGGCATTGCCCCCCCACCCCCCCTCCGGGGCTGCACGGCTTGTCCCGAATTCCCCAGTGGGGAATTTTCCTTTGCAGGTCGTTGCCTTGTTTGGGGTTTTACGTTGTCCCCGTTGTGCTGCACATGGAGCCGGGACCACCCGGGGTTCCCTGTGGGAAGCTGAGCCCCCCACGGGGTGGGTGGGGGTCGTGTCTCCCCCTTCTTCCCCTTTGTGCACAGAGTATTTTTGTACCTGATTCCCCCCCCGCCCCGGACCCCCGTGGGGTGGAGGGAATGTACAGTTTTGTGGTAAAAATTATTAAATGGTGATTTCTCAGCCAGTCTGAGCTGTGGGGGCAGTTGGGGGGCAGGGGGGGTGGGGACAGAAGAGCACAGGGGGGATGCTGAGACACATCCCCAGGTGCTAAGGGGGCATTTCAGGGGGGGTTGAGAAAACTGAAAGGATGGCCTGAGACCACCCTGGTGCCACAGGGGCATTTTGGGGTGGTCCCTGAGAAAGACCAGAGGGGATGCTGAGACCCCTCTGGTACCACAGGGGCATATCAGGGGGGCCCCAAGGAAGCCTAGAGGGGATCTGTGACACCCAGCCCTGGGGAGGGGACACTGCTGACTGTAGTGTCACATGGCTGTGACCCTCTAAGGGTGTGAGAAATTACCCCCTCCATTGGATTCAGTCCATCCCTCCAGCACATCCACACTCCCCTCAGCTGACCCTCATCCCACTGGAATATCCCACTGGAATCAGCCCATTCCAATACCCCTGCAGAGTCCTCCAGCACATCCACACCCCCCAACTGACCCTTATCCCATTGGAATCAGTCCATCCCTCCAGCACATCCACACTCCTGCAGCTGACCCTCATCCCACTGGAATATCCCAATGGAATCAGCCCATCCTGGTACCCCTGCAGAGCCCTCCAGCACATCCACACTCCCCTCAGCTGACCCTCATCCCACTGGAATCTCATGGCTAGACTTCACAAAGATCTGGGTGGGCTCTACCCACGCTTGCTGCAAGCGAACTGATGGCTGATCACATCAGAAGATGCCCGGTGGCCGTGGTTCATCAGCCAGGTGAAGGGTGGAGATGAGCTTTGGTTAGGCCACCTTTTCTAGTCCCCTCTCCAGGTGGAGCAAGCAGTGCTCTCCTTAGAAAAGGCTGCTTGGTCATTCAGGATGCTGCCGAACAAGACTGTCATCTCTGGGGTCAGTCTTGAGTGACCAATGTCCTGAACCGCCTGCATGCAGGGTTGAGTCTGCAGCTCCCAGTGCCCCTCATCACCTGCCCTTCAATATCCTGACCCTCCTGCATGCAGGCTCTGGTTTGCAGCTCCCAGTGCCCCTCATGACCTGCAGTTCCATGTCCTGACCCTCCTGCATGCAGGGTTGGGTCTGCAGCTCCCGGTGCCCCTCATCACCTGCCGTTCCATCCCTCGCCTGTCACTACAGGGCTCTGCAAATGTGGGTGAATCCCTCGAGCCTGCATAGTGGATTTTTTAGGTGAGGCACAGCGTGAGCAGAGCTGGCCCCCACTTCACTCCTGAGGTTCACCTGCCAGGGCCCAGCGAGCTTGGACGGTGACAGCGAGGTGCTCAGGATGTAGGTTTGGTTAGAGCATCCTTCTCTCAGATGGATGGCCTTACAGGGCTAAGCGAGCTCCATCTGCCCGGGTTTGGAGTTAAGAGTTGTCATTCTCCTAAGATGGCTGCCGGGAGGCTGATGAGCCCATCCTGCCCGATATATATGTATATAAATATAGATATATATGTAAGAACAGAGTAAACAGAACATCCACTGGAATATCCCATAACAGTCCGCATATCCTTCCAGCACACCCACGCTCCCATGAAGGGTCACAGACCTCGTAACTCCCCATCCGTAAACCCACACCAAACGCTCAACCCAAACCGCCCCACTTTCACGTTTCCTCACAATAACTCCATCTACCATTAAACTCCGTGTGGACTCGACTCAACTAAAAGTGACGTCACTGCTGACGTCAGGACCCTTCCGGCGGTCAGAAGGGACTGTGCCACGTCGTAACAAACGAGGGCGCACATATCACGCAGGCGCGTGCCCATCCCATTCATCACGAGCATGAACCGGAAGGATCAACCGCTCCGCTCCCCGCACCCGGCCCTAGTGCAGCGCCACTGATCTCGCAGTCAAGGCGAGGCCCTCACCGCTTGTTTTCGCTCTGACTTGGTAAAACTCGCTATCCACTATGGTGTTGTTTGCTTATTTCGCTCCGCACCGCCGTTTTTTGTCCCAAATTGTCCATCTTTTCCCACATTCTTATGCTTAATTATGTATGGTAATGTATGCGCGCGGCGCCATGCCCCCTCCGTTCGCTACCGGCTTTACGGCAAGAGGTGCTGGGAGAGGGGGTTTTGCGACAGCTCCTCCTGCAGAGGGAGGCGGGCGTGGTTCGTGGAGAGGGTTTGGGGTGTCTGAGGGGAATTTGGGTCTTTGAGAGGGTTTTGGGGCTGTTTGAGGGGGCTTTGGAGTGTCTTAGGGGGATCTGAGTCTTTGAAAGGGTTTGGGGGTCTCTGAGGAGTGTCTGAGAGGGTTATGGGGTCTTTGAGGGGCTTGGAGGTGTCTGAGGGGGCTCGAGGTGTCTTTGCCATCTCTGAGGGGGTCTTTAGGGTCTCTGAGACGGTTTTGGGATCTCTGAGGGCTGTCTGAGGGCTGTTTGGGGTCTTTGAGTTGTCTGAGGGGTCTTTTAGGTGTCTGATGCGGCTTTGGGACGTCTGAGGATCTCTGAGGATCTTTGGGGTCTTTGAGAGGTCTTTGGAGTGTCTTTGCAGTCTCTGAGGGGTCATTGGGGTGTCTTTGGAGTCTCTGAGTTGGTCTTTGGCGCCTCTGAGGTGTCTGAGGGGTCTTTGGGGTCTCTGAGGGGTCAATGGGGTGTCTTTTGGGGTCTTCTGAGGGTGCTTTGAGGTGTCTGAGGGGGCTTTAGGACGCCTGAGGGGTGTCTGAGGGGTCTTTGGGGTGTCTCTGAGGGGACTTTGGGCACTGCTGCCGGCAGGGATGTGTATTTAGAGTGGTTTTAGCCCGCGGGAGGCGCTCCCGGGGTGTGCGGGTGTGCCATGGATGGGAGCGGGCTGAGGCCGGAGGGGGAGCCCGGGGGGCCCGACAGGAGTCGCGGGGATCCAGAGGGAGGACCTGGAGGTCCAGAGCAGGGACCCAGGGTTCCAAAGGGGTGTCCCGGTGATCCAGAGGGGGGACCCAGAGGTCCAGAGAGGGGACCCTATGGGCAGGAAGGAGGACCTGGGGAGCCAGAGGGGGGTTCCGGGGATCCAGAGAGGGGTCTCGCTGTTCCAGAAGAGGGACCCGGTAATCCAGAGGGGGGTCCCGGGCAGCCGCCCCCTCCGGCCGAGCAGGTGCTGCTGCAGGCCCGGCAGCGCCTACGGTGTGATGGTCCCGGCGCTGCCAGGGCGGTGTTGGCGGCGGCGGCGCCGCGGTGGTTCCTCGGGGACGGAGGTCCCGCGGCGCTGGGCGAGCTGGCAGCGGCGCTGGGCGAGTATGCGGCACCCCCCGGGCGGGAGCAGGATGGTGCAGAGCCCCCCGGCCGGGACAGAGAGGGCAGAGCCGCGGCAGAGAGAGCAGAGCAGGTGGGCGCCGTGTTTGTCCTTCTCCTGAAGAAGCTGGAGGATGCCAAGAGCCAGGAACGGCCCGGGGCGCCCGCGGTGGGGTCCGCCCTGCGCCGCCTGGAGGGACACGGGTACATCTTCGCTGTCACACACCTCTTGGAGCGGCCCTGGACCAGTCCCAGGAGTCGGGCGGTGGCTCGGGAGGTGCTGGAGCTGCTCGTCCGGGCTGCGGGCTGCGGCTCCGTGGCTGAATTCCTGCGGGGAAAGGACGGGGAGGAGGAAGGACGATTCGGAGCGGTGATGGGGCTCCTGAGAAAGGAGTTAACCAAGTGAGTGGGGAGGGGAGGGGTGGTGTGTTGGGATGGTCTCAGCAAAGGAAATACTGGAAACCTTGGAAAATCTGAGCTCAGGCATGAGATGTAAAGGGGGCAAATATTTATTAATTAATAAATAGAATACATTATTAGAGGTCAGGAGCATTACAAGTACCTTGATGGGGGAGGATCAGTCAGAGTTTGCTGTCAACTGAGAGGCCCAAGTGCCCAGGAAAGGAGCACTCGTTTTTCCCAGTGTTCCCTGAGCAGGTGTTTGTGTCTGTTGTGTCTCCAGAGACACCTGGAAGCGCAACCCGGCCACGAAACATGTGTTCTCTTGGACACTGCCCCATGTCAGCCGGCCCTGGCTGGGCCCTCACCTGGAGAGGGTCCTCCCACCTGCTCTGCTCATCTCTGATGACTTCCAGGAGGAGAACAAAATCCTGGGAGTGCAGTGCCTGCACCACATCATCCTCAACGTGGTGAGAGGGGGGATGTTGGATCTCTTTCTTGTGTTTGAAGGAAGGGTCAATCATGGGATATCCTGGGCTCGAAGGGACTCTCAGGGATCATTGATCCCATCCTTGCCCTGCACAGACACCCCAACAGTCCCATCCTGTCCTTGAGAGTATTATCCAAATGCTCCTGAAGCTCTGGCAGCCTTGGTGCTGTGCCCACTACCCTCTGGGGGAAGAACCTTTTCCTAGTATCCAACCTAACCCTGCCCTGACACAACTCCAGCCATCCCCTTGGATGGGTTGTACACCTGTTAAGATTCCTAACTTTTATTCCTGGTTCTGCTGTTAGTCCCTCTGTGGTTAAATCTGTGCAGTTCTTACATCTGTAACACCAAAGAATTGCTTTGCCACTTTCTGAGCTCGCCCAATTCACACACAGAGCTGACAGCAGCAAGTATTGCCAGTGGAACTGCACAGCAGCAGCAGCTGGGGAGGTGAAAAGAAGGGGAAGTGGCTGCTCCTCTGCATGGCGGGGTTTAATCTGCATTTGCAGCACCTGTGAGCAGAGTGCCTCATGCTCGAGGTGTCCCAGGGTTTGGGAGGGCTGTGCTCTCTCATTAGGTTGCAGCTAGATATGATGCCCAGGACTAAAAGGCTGCTCTGTGTTGTTGCAGCCAGGTGCAGATCTGTGCCAGTTCAACAGGGCCCAGGTGGTGTTCCATGCCCTCTACAACCATCTCTACTCCAGGGAGGCTCCTCTCATCCAGGTAGGATGCCAGAACTGGGTTTTCATCTGCCTGTGGAGTTGTTTCTCTGGCACACCACAGCTTAGGACAGGAGGAGACAGAGCCTGTTCCCTCTCACAGTCCACTCAGGCGATATTAGCCTGTGGCCTGGACACAGAGTAACTTGGGAGATTCCAGGGAAATATCAATGCAGAGGGAAGCCCTCTTGCCTCATGCCCCATTCCAGGTGGAGCCTTGCTGAGGGCAGGTAACAGGTAGTGGGAGTGGTTGGGGCTGTCAGGTGAGCACCAGTGGCTGGAGGTGGTCCAAGGGTGGGTGTTTTGGAGAGCACAGGAGCAGGATTGCTCAGCTCCCACCTCTCCCCAAACCAGGCAGTGCTGCTGTGCCTGCTGGACCTGCTGCCGGTCCTGGAGCGATCCCAGCGGCACCAGGGCCAGAGGAGACCCCACTCCCACTGGGATGAGGTGCTGCAGCTGGTCCTGACACACATGGAGGCAGAGCATCGGCTGGCACTGCGCAGGGTGTACGCGGGGGCCCTGCCCGCCTTCGTGGGCAGGTGAGAGGGGAGGGCTGTTCCCGCCTTTGTGGGGAGGGGAGAGCTGTGCCCACCTTTGTGGGGAGGGGCGAGGGGAGAGCTGTGCCCACCTTTGTGGGGAGGGGAGAGCTCTGCTCAGGGCCTGTGCCCACCTCCATGGGGAAGGAAGAACTGTGCCCAGGGCCTTGCCCACCTTTGTGGGGAGGTTAGAGAGAACAGAGAGGTGAGAGGGACCCTGCCTACCAGTGTGAGGAGGTGAGAGCTCAGAGCTGTACCTGGGAGCCCTTCCTGAGAAGCTGAGAGCAATGACCCCCAAGGGAAGGGCCTTGACCTCCCTATCCAAGGGTATCCTCCCCCCCTCAGGGTGTGTCTGTGCCTGCAGACTCGGCATCCTGGTAGTGCGGCACCTGAAGAGGCTGGAGCGAGTCATCCTGGGCTATCTGGAAGTCAGTGATGGCCCTGAGGAAGAAGCCAGACTGGGAATACTGGAGACACTGCAGTGCACCATAGAGCATGCCTGGCCCAGGTACCTCTGGGGTGACGGATTCTATACACAAAACCCCCTGTCCTGAACACCAACCCTATCCTGGTGTTTCCACTTAAAAAGCTGAAGTTACTGTTGCTTGAGGAAAAGGCCCTGAAATCCTAAGGGAGAATCTGTCCCAGGGAGGAGTCACTGGCATTACTGCTTGCCTGAAAAACCTGGCCCAAGAATTAGGTCAGGTCCTCACTTTGATCTGACTTGTGCCTGTTCTGGAAACATCAGCTTGGCTATAAACTAAATCTATGTGGAGTGAGCCCCGTGCTGTGAATCAGTGACAGCATTCCTGACACACCATCCCAAGGCCGCCTGTGTGTCCAGGCCTGTCCCCTCCTGGTACAGCCAACCAGGCAGCTGCCTCAGGCAGCTCCCCGGAACTGCCCAGCCAAAGGTTGTGCTTGCCCCTGCCTTGGGAAGGGTTTGGGATGAGGGGTGGTGGCTGTGTGTCGTTGCAGGATGCCATGCAGGCTCCCTGTGCTCCTCAAAGCCCTGCTGAGGCTCCTCTGGGACGTTCACACGGAGCGGGGCCCAAAGCCGGAGCCTGTCAGAGCTGCCCTGCTCCAAAGGGCCACCCAGTGCCTCATCCTGCTGGACCACTGCTCCCAGGGACAGGTGAAGGTGAGTCTCAGCACCTCAGGAGGGGCACTGTGCTGTGTGCAGGTGCCCGGTTCCCTCCTCAAGCATCAATCTCTCCCTCCCCAGGGTCAATAATTGATAAGCGACTCGATACCTATTGATCTGTGCTTTGTGCAAGTCTCTTCCAACAGAGCTGGGGGAGGGTTGGCAACAGCCTGAAGCCCACTGTGAGTGTTTTGTCCAGTGCCAAGGCACTGGGAATGATGCTGTTCTTGTTTCAGGTGCTGCTGGAAGGGGTGTACAGCAGCTGTGAGGAGAACCGTGTGCGGGAATGCATCAGGAAGGTGCAGGAGAGCACGTGAGGAGGCTGACAATGCCCACCCAGCTTTTGTACAGTAAAATTGATTTATTTATTGAAAGTTGCTGTCTGTCTTGTCCTACCTGTAAGCCCCATACATCCCATGTCCCCCAAAATACACCTGTGTGCTCCTCGGGCCACGTGGGGTTTCTCCAGCTCTGGCACAAAGCAGCAGTGCCCCCCAGGTCAGGTCCTTTCCTGCAGCTCAGTCCAACTTGAACTTTTTGTGGCTGCAGAAAAGGTGGGGGATCTTCTTCCTTAAAGCTGTGCTTCATCCAGTTGTACAAACTTGCTGCCATTGCCCAGGGTTGGGACAGAAACCCTGCTTTTCTTAGAGAAAATGTTTCATCTAGAGTATAAAACAAGTTGTTGAAGGTCTTGCACAGTGGTGAAAGCTGGAGTGACAGATCTGGAGTCCTGTCAGTCAGTACAAAATGGGATCAGGCTGCTTTTGTTTTGGTGGTTGGCTCTGTTTCTTCTTCATACTCTATTTCAATGTAGGGACGTTTTCTCCTGGCTGGTCCTTTCAGGGGTGTTTTCCCTTTAGATTTGGAGTGGGAGGCTTTCTTCTCTACTTCTTCCTCCTCTTCTTGCTCCTCTTCACTACTTGTCTCCAACTTATCCATGTCCTGAGAAAGAATTGAATTACAAGAGTGATGTCAGAGCACATTGTGTAACTAAACCTCCTCTTTCTCCAAAGTAACCTCCTATATCCAATTCCATTCTATAGTCCCTGACTCCCAGCTGTCTAACCAGAGGAGCTGGGATTGAGTGGATACACTGCAATCTCATTTTGCTGATTCTACCCATCACCAGAGACACCAAAGGGTGGAGGTGACTGTCCAACAGCTCAGTCTGACAAATTATACCTGGTGCTTCACCTACCTCAAAGTCACTGAGGTCACTGTCCTCTGCTTCCACAAACTCTCTTTTATCCACATCCTGCAAGAAACAGAGTCAGCTGGGGCTGAGCACAACACAGTCAGAACTCACAGCAGAAGAGCCACTAAGGCCACCACTTGCACATATACAAACTTTCTGAGCTCTCCTGGTTTCTTCTCACCCTGCAGTGCCCAGCACGCAGGGGCCCCACAGCTCAGCACCAAGGCAGAGGGCTTGAAGGCTTTACCTCATCATCTTCCTCTTCTCTCTCTGCATCCGACTCGCTCTCGCTCTCTGCATCCTGCTGTTGTAGGGCTTTGTCAAAGGCGTGGATGGGGAAGTTGTAAATGTCTCCATACTGGAAAAAAAAAAAAGGGGATTTGCTTTAAGTCACGGCAGGAAGGCAGACTTGGATGGTGGGGAATCAAAAGTCTGCACACAGGCAGCATCAAACTGAAGGGAACATGTGGATCAGCCACTTCCTCAGTTCTGAACCCTCCCTCCTGCACAGAACACGAGGGGCTCTGTGTTTTGGGGGCTCCAGTCACCCCCCAGCCCTCCATGTGCCCCCCAGAACCAGCAGCACAAGGGCAGAAGGATCCTTACTGTGTCCTGCTTCAGTCTCTCCAGCAACTCCTTCTCGATGGCATTATCCAGCTGAGCAGCAACCAGGGCTTTCTCCTAATGGAGAGGGAGTAGCTGTGTGAGGTTGAGGAGCAGAGCCAGGGGCAGGAAGGGCAGAGCCACGGGCAGAGGAGGGGCAGGAGGGCACAGAAGGAGCACTGTTACCTCTCGCCTCCTCTCCCGCCTTTCGATCTTCCTGCGCAGCGGGACGAGCTTCCTCCTGCAGGGAACAACAGCAAGTTGGGAATCTGTCCCCCTCTGGGAGCAACACCCAGCAGTTCCAGCACTTAGAAATGTGGCTGCAACTTGTCTGTGTCCTGGGGGGCAGAAGTGCCCACGGGTGGTGTCTCTTACTGTCTCTTGAGGGTGAGCTTGCGGATGCGGATCAGGTACTGCGTGATCTTGGTGAACCTCTGCTTGCACTTGTGCCGGATGAACCGCGGCCAGTAGATGAGGTTCTCATCGATCTGCTCCAGAGCCTTCTCGTAGTTCTTGTTTAGCAGGACCTGGGGGGAGAGAGGAAGAGCTGAGTTACAGAGCAGAGACGTTTGGGAGCAGTCACTGAGGTTAGAAAAGCCCTCCAGGATCATCAAGTCCAATCTGTGACCAAACCCCACCTTGGCACTAAGTGCCACATCCAGCTGTTCCTTGAACACCTCCAGGGATGGGTGTTCCACTCCACCACCTCCCTGGGCAGCCCCTTCAGATGTTTAACAACCCCTTCCAGGAAGAAACTCCTGTTGTGCAATCTCAACCTCCCCTGCCACAGCTTGAGGCCATGTTGTGTCGTCCTGGGGCCTCCCTCCCTGCCCCTCAGAAAATGCCATCAGAGCACCCTCTGTGTCCCCTCTGCTCCCCTGAGCTCACCCTCTCCCAGAGGCGCCGGGGAAACGCCGCCCGCTCGATCGTCTTCATGTACAGGTAACAGCGACCTGGGAACAGGGAACATGATCCCACTGAGCACATCCCCAGGGTGCCCCCAGCTGTGCCATTCACCCCTCCCCACCCATGAACTCCCTGCAGGATCACTGAGGGTAGAAAACCCTTCAAGGTCAGCGAGTCCTGATGCCCACCTTGTCCCCCAGCCCTGAGCACTGAGTGCAACATCCAGGCATTCCCTGGACACCTCCAGGGATGGACACCTCCACCACCTCCCTCAGGGAGCCCCTTCCAGTGCCTGACCACCCTTCCCATGAGGAATTCCCCCCTGGAGAGGAGATGCCACCTTTCTCCTCGCGGATGGTCGCGTACTGGCTGTTGGCCAGTGGGCAGGACGAGCGGTTGCACAGCCCCGTCAGGTTGTACTCATTGCGGCAGAAGTTCTGGGTTTTGGTCCTGGGAAAGAGGTGAGAGGGAATTCCTGAGGGAAGGGCAGGAAAGCCCCACTGCCCACCCAGCCCCTCACAACCCACAGATCCTCTGTGACCCTCATGTGGCCGTGGTGGCACACGGGGGACACACTGGGGTTTGAGATCACCTGAGTGTGTCCCTCCCACTCTTCTCCCTCCTGGATCCCCCTCTCAGCCCACCCTGTCCCCTCCCCAAACTCACGTCATCTTGTAGGAGCAGAACTGCCTGTTCCCCAGCATGCTCCACACAACCTGTGGGGACAAAGGGTGGGTGACACACCCTGACACACCTGTCCCCGTCCCCCATCCTGGCTCCAGCAGCCCCACTGTGGTTCTAATGGGGGAAGATCCCACTGTCAGGATGGTGCAGTGCCCACAAGAAGCACAGGCACAGACAGCACCTCTGCTGCTGCCACATCCCCATTTCTCAGGAGTCCCATCTGCCCCCAGACCAGCCCCCTGGCTCCAGCATCCCCTGGCAGGGGCAACCCCACAAACACTAGGGTGCCTTCTCTGCACCACTGGCAGGGGCCTCAAGAAGCACAGCACATCTGATGCTCCAGTTTCTCATTTACAGCCCCCCCAGTCTTTCTGCCCCCCCATGCCCCCTCTAGAGGGGCTCCAACAGGACAGGACCCCACAAACATTGGGGTCTCCTACGTCCCACTGGCAGGGAGAGGCTGCAGTGCCACAAGAGGCATGTTTGCTGCCACACTCCCATTTACAGCCCCCTCCTAAGTCCTCCTTCCCCCCGTGCCCCACCCCGGTGCGGCTCTAAGAGGGGAGCCCCACAGACGGGGGAGGCTGCGGTGCCTCAGGAGGGGCGAGCACAGCCCGCTCATTACCGCCACACCCCCATTCACATCCCCCCTCGGTCCATGTGCTCCCCTAGAGACACTTTGGGGACAGGGGACCCACTCTCTCCATTCCTCCCCCTCCCTCCCCGGCCACGTGGGGCGGCCGCGCCAGGCGAGCGGGGGGACTCACATCGTCCGAATGCATGGTGGCGGTAGCGGCGGGGACAGCAGAGGTGACAGCGGGGTGACAGAGGTGACAGGGACGGTGACAAGAGATGAGTGGCGGCGCTCCCACTCCCGGCCCACACGGTCAGGGCGCCGCCATCACCGGAACGGGACGTGACGTCACCGGAAGGCGGGAAAAGAGGGCGGGGCGGTTGCGCGGGAAAAGAGGGCGGGAAAGGAGCGCGGGAAAGCGGGCGGGCCCTGCGACTCTCGGGGGGACGCTGCGACCCTCGGGGCCGGCACGGAACGAACCCCCGGCACGGACAGACCCCCCGAGGGGTGCCCAGGGTGCTGGTCAGGGCAGCCCCGGCCCCCTCCGGCCTTTGGGCTCCCCCCCCAGCCGCGAGGGAAAGGGGATCGAAGGAACCGGCGCGCTCGGAGCCGAAGGAGCGCTGTCAGCACCGCGGGGTGCGCCCTTCCAACAAAATCTTGGGCAGTTTATACAGTAAATTGCGCTGAGGGTGCCGGTCGCAAGTGAAGCAAGAGGAAGGCCTGAAAGAGTTTGCTGAATTAGTAAAGGTACTTTGCTCTGTTAGAGAATTGCCAGGTGCTTGTTCTGTCTGATACCTGATGGATAACTTGACCTGTTCTATTCACTGGACCAAAGCCTTAGAAGACTGCTGGGAGTGCTATAGGATAAACACAGTGGTCATAAATCAGAGTAACACGGGCACTGGAATAAGGTAGGAAGGCCTTGAGCCCCAGGGAGTTTTGTAAGCTTGGCCAGCCAGGACACCTCACAAAGAAAGGTGGAGAGGTCATGGTGAGAGAGAGGAGAAAACAACTCCCGAGGAGAGGCTGAAGGCCGGAAAGACCATCTAAACCTGTGCCAGGAGAAGATCCTGGAAGGCTCCGCCCCAAACTCCACCTTCTATGAATATGATAATTAGATATCACAATTCATGCATATGCATGTTAAGATGATGTAATCTTGAATGTCAACTGGGTAAATTACCTCGATTCTCGCTGAAACTTCGGAGCAATTTGTGCAGTGGAACTACTCGCTTCNTCCGCCCCAAACTCCACCTCCTATGAATATGATAATTAGATATCACAATCATGCATATGCATGTTAAGATGATGTAATCTTGAATGTCAACTGTCAAATTACCTCGATTCTCGCTGAAACTTCGGAGCAATTTGTGCAGTGGAACTACTCGCTTCCCCAACGTTGCAATAAATCCCTTTGCTACTTAAAGCCCAAATTGTCACTGGGCAGTTCATTTATTTCGTGCTTTTTGGCATCACAAGGCATCTCTTAAATTGCTTTTTATGGCTTCACGTTTTTGTGGGTTCCTGGTTTTACTGAGAGAGAGCTCCCGGGTCTGAGTGTCTTATCTTGCTTTAAAGAAACAGCTTTTTGGTTCGTTATTATCTTCTGTCTTGCATAAGATCAAAGCAAGGCTGATGTCTTGATTACAGTTTAGCAATTAGCACATCTTGCTTATCTAAAGGCTTTTGCATCCTGCTGAGAGAGGTCTCCTTATACTCCCTAAGGAAGTTAAAATATGTCTCAAAGTGCAGGTTCTGGGTGAGTGTTCCCTTTACAGGTGCTGAGAATCAAATCGTTCCCACTGGCTGCAGCACCTAAAATATATATATATTCTATATTTATATAATGTATGTATGTGTTTGTGCATGTCTATACATATGTGTGTGTATATATACACACGTGTCTGTGTATGTACATGTATATCTATGCACATATGTCTATATGTGTACATATATGTGTACATTATATATATATAGGCACATATATGTGTGTGTATGTATATATTGAAGGGGAACTGTTGAACATTCTCTGCTCTGCTAGGTCATGCATATTCCAAACTGAGTCTGGATTTATTATAATTAATAAGTTTGGGGTGTTTTTCAGTTTTAATTGTACGATTTTAATAAATAACACTGAAACAGAAAGTAGTTATTAAAGAACTAATGTAGAATTGTTCTTGTGTAAGCCAGGTATACTTCTAATGTGATAAGAGCCTTGCATTTTTGCTTAACTTGCTTAGAATTCTATCTATATATATAATTTCTTATATAAATTATTTAAAAAACATTAGTCACAAGTGATCTAACTGGCTCTAAGAGTCTAAACCTTATTTCCACCTCAGTTTCTTAGAGTTCTTCAGACAAGCGAGTTAATTTAATGGCCACACAAGCAGCTCTTGAGTAGCACAGCAGTAGCACAGCGCATCGAGCTACGGCAAGGCAGAAATGAACATTTGTAGTGCCTCCAGAGGAGCCCTGACATTGCAGTAACATCTTTATTTCCAGTGGCACAGATGGATTGTGCCCTGTTATTACAGTGCAGGTTCATGCTGGGATTTAGGGCAGGATCTGGAGAAAGAAATCCCCCAAAGCTGATTTAATTTTGTTTTCTTTTCCCCCCCTCCATTTCCTTTCAGGAACAGTCAGTGCTCCAGAGACGTTCACAAAGCTCCTGCACACTGAGATGTTGATGCTGTCTGGGATGAGCAGGCTGTGCCTGAGGCAGCTCTGTTCCCCAGGACAGGTTGATGCCCACACTGCTCACTGCCCACCTCGTGTTTGTAACCATAATGATTTTCACACATCCTTGCCCTGGCTATTCCACGTTTTCCACCTCCACGTCGCTGTCGTCCGTGAGAGGGAATTCCTTCAGGGCTTTCTGCCCCATGTAGCTTTTGGGTTGCATGGGGCACTCCTGGCTCAGGATTGCCTGGGGGGAGGAGAGGAGAAATCCTGCTTTGGTAAAAATAGTGATCGATTTGAACAGTTAACAAGAGTCACCAACTTTTCCTCAGGGAATACATTCTTCAACATCAGGCAAGGACCCTCTAATCCCTCCTGGGTGTATCTTATTTTGTCCCTTTATGAGGGCAGAGTCCACCCACAAGAGCAGCCCCAATCCTTAGCAAGTTTCCCCTTATCTCCCCCAAACCCCTGGCTTATCAAGCCCCTGTGCTGCAGTAAAATGCCCCCAAACTGACCATCTTCTCCTCCCTGGCAGGAGGGCTGTGCAGGCACCAGCAGAGGGGGGCATAGGCCAGGTTGGTCGCTCCAATGATGACCATGAGCCAGGGGAAGCCAAGGGCTCGCACAATCGCCCCGCCTGTAGAGGGACCTGCAAATGGAAGCATTGGGAAGGGATACAAGCCTGGAGAGAAGGGGCTTTGTCCACTTTGGAGGGCACCTGTGGATCTGTGGTGGTGGGGCTACAGTCTTTGTGCTTGTGGTGACTGCCTTGGGGGGGAAAGGGAGGGATAACCCCTGTGAGATACACACTGAGTACTCCCCCCAGGGAGAAAGAGCTCCCTCACTGCTATAAATGCACACTAACATGAGATAATCCAAATATTAATTACTATTGACTTACTAAGTTGTTCTAATACTTCAAATCAGCAAGCATTTCATGTTAAAAAAAAAAATCCTGGCAGAGAATGTTTAAAGAAGGCTTCTTTTGTTTCAAAAAAGAGAAAAGAAGAGCATCTACCTTTCCAAGGCAGCACCTGCAGTATCTGCCTCCCCTTTAATTAAGTAGTTAGCAGTTAAGCTGCCCTAAGGAGGCCCAGAAGATAAAACATTTCCCAAACCACACAACAGGAGTTTCCTGGACATGGGGAAGAAGGTCCCAGTACCGATGGCAAAGCCCAAACAAAAGGCCACGTCGGCGATGGCGTAGACGGTGCCGTAGGCAGAGGTGTGGCGAAGGTCCACCAGGTAACCCATGATGGGCATCATGGACAAGTCCACCATTCCTGCCAGAGCGAGGAGGGGCCCCTCAAGCACTGCTGCTCCTGGGGAGAGACCCCTGGAGCAGCCTGAGCACCCCTATGGCAAAGCCCAGCTCACCTATGGCAAAGCCCAGCCCCCCGTTGGGGCCGATCAGCCCATAAATGTTTTTGGCCAGAGGTACCTTTGAGAGGGGAGAGAGAGAGGAGATGTGAGGTCACAAGAGCTGTGGGAGGTGTGACATGGATCATGGAATCGTGGGTTGGGTTGGGTTGGGAGGGACCTCAAAGCCCATCCAGTCCCATCCCCTGCCATGGGCAGGGACACCTTCCACCAGCCCAGGGTGCTCCAAGTCCTGTCCAACCTGGCCTTGGACACTTCCAGGGATGGGGGAGCCACAGCTTCTCTGGGTAACCTGTGCCAGGGCCTGCCCACCCTCCCAGGCAGGAATTCCTTCCCAATATCCCCTCTATCCCTGCCCTCTGGCAGGTTGAAGCCATTTCCTGTGTCCTTGTCACTCTTGGCAATAGTGTCTCCCCATCTTTCCTTGGCTTTGTCAGGCACTGGATGGTCAAAATTTTGTCACCCCAGAGCCTTTTCCAGCCTGAACAATCCCAATTCCCTCAGCCTTAAGATCTGCCAGACCCTCCTGAGAGCTGCAAAGCCCACACATGGGTACATATAACACATCTCGGTCAGGAGAACTGAGAAGAGAACCAGGAGAACCTGCAGGGAGGGCTCGGATTCCCCCTGTGGCACTTACACAGAGCAGGCTGACTCCCACCAAAGCCATTCCAACCATGGAGCACAACCACCTGCAGTGGGGACAGGGCAGGAGTTCTCAGCCTGCACAGCACCACGGGAGGAGGAACTCGTGCTGGAAGCACCAGGGTGGGCTGGGCTGAGCCAAAATCTCTGGGGTTCCACTCACCGCCCCATCTTGTTGGCCAGGACCCCGAAGAGGTTGGTGCCAATGAGGTAGGAGATGCTGGCAGGGAGGAATGCCATCCCTGGGAGAGGGAAAGAATGGAAAGGAGTGTGTCATCCCCGAGGAAATGCAGGGGGTTGCACAATTTCCGTTCCCTCACTGCCTCATTGGGAGAATATCACGAGTCAGGAAAGGCACCTGAGCATCCTCCTGCCATAGTTTCTCCCTCTCCCACCTTTCCTCCTTTGCCTTCTGCTTTTCACATGCTAAATAAAGAGGAATAAAACAACTGCTTAAGTAAAAAGCTGGGGGATCATTATGCAGCTCAAAATTAAATATTTGCTCTGCCTGCTGCTTTACCAGTTGTTTATTTTTCATATACTCTCCCGCTGACTATAAATAAAACTGATCAGCTCCATTTCCCTGAGACAACTTCCTTATTGAAACACACTGATTTGTGTTTAATTTTCTTTCCTCTCTCTAATAGCTACAGAGCATGGTTAATCCTGCATGGTTTGTCCAAACCCTTCTGGGTTGTTACCCCAGAATTATGGGAGTGGGTGAACAGAAGGAGACAAAGAGAGAAGGCCCTTGAGTTCAGAACACCTTCTGAGATGGTGGTTTGTCATTGAACAAAACATTGAGTCCAAGCTGCTCAAATCCCACCTACCTGAACATTTAAGGAATATATCTGGGATTTTCTTTGCTGCCTGCTGACCTCTGGGTGCTCTAAGTCACCCCAAATGTTCCCCTGGGGCTCAGTGGTGATGGGGCAGCCCTGAGTTTTATTTCCCTGAGTTCTGTCCCTCCTCCCCCCTGCCAGGATCTTTGGGTGCTGCTCTCCCCTCGCCCATCCTTGCTCAAGAGAAGCATCTTACGCTTTTATTGGATGGATGTTCCTGCCTGCCCAGAGGATAATTCAATCAGGAGCAATCTCATCCCCACCCTGCTCCCAGCCTGCAATCCAATTTGGGCTCTAAGTGCAGCCCAGGGCACCCCCCGGGTGATTCCTGTGCCGGTTGGGTTTTCTAACCATTAGTTTTAATTTCTGCAGCAGGCACAGGCACTGTTATCTCCCCATCACATTTTCCAAGCAGCTGGGGATCAGCAGGTGCGGCCCTGCCCTGCCTGGGATGCTCAGAATGACCTCCCCTCACTTGGAGCAGCCCTTGCAAAGCCCATCTGGCCTCCACCACTCCAGCCCAGCAGGAGCCCATGATCTGCCCTGCAGAAGATGGGTTTCCACGGCCTTCCCAGGCACCAAACAGCCTCCCTTCCCCGGGACTGTTCTCGTGGGGAGCCTCATTCTGCACCAGTTCTTCCAGAACAGAGCAAAGGACATTGGAGCCCCACCCAGCCTGGCATCGCTTGCTCCCGTGTGAGAGGGCACAGGCTTTCTTCTTTTTTTGGAATTATACTGTCAGAGGTTTCTGTGGCTGTATTTTAGTAGAAGGGGAAGCTACCAGGGTGGCTTCTCTTAGAAGCTGCCAGAAGCTCCCCCTGTCCTGTGGAGCCAAGGACAGCCAGGGCCAGGAGGGACCTCCTGCTGGTGGCCAAAGCTGAGTCAATTAAGAATCCCAGTCACAGCTCTGGGAGAACAGAGGGAAGAATTTAGGAGTGTGGGGCAGTTGGGAATTCCAGCCATGGGAGAACAACACAGAGACCGAGGTGGGAGCAGGAGGAGGAGAAGGAGGGACCCCACGGGAGCAGGAGGGGAAGGACTAAAAGTTATTCCCCCTCCCTGCAGCACCCCCCCTGCATCAGGGTGCACAGACCCCCCTGCAGCCCATGGGGTGACCCCCAGGCCAAGAGCAATGGCAGAACCACCAACTGCAAACCCCCATTCCCTGCTCCCTGGAACTGCTGGAAAAGGGAGGAGTGGAAGGAGAAAGGTGTTAAAAGACTGATTTATTTCTTACTTTTTAGTTCTCTTACTTTTAGTTCTTCTCTTGTTAGTAATAAATTTAAGTATTTAGCCACTCTTGGTTTACTTTTCCATTATCTCTGAGCTGTTCTTTTGCCTTTTCTCCTTTTCCTTTCCCTCTGGGAAAGGGGGAGCCTGGAGGTTTGGGTGGACATGGGGTGAAAATCTCCACATATATAAAAGATGTTTGAATCCAGCTCACAGTGCCCAAGCAGGACCTGCTTCTCTGATCCCTGGAGGCGTCCAAGAAACAACTTGGATATGGCCTTCAGTGCTCTGACAAGGTGGTGATGGGTCACAGGTTGGACTCCACGGCCCTGGGGGGTCTTTGCCAAGGGATCCTGTGAGTCTAAACCCTGTCAGGGTGAGCAGAGGAGGCTGCAAAGCTCCAGACCTACCGAGCTGCCACTGCGGGGAGCACATGGTTTGCATCATCCAGATGGGCAGGGTGGGCTCGAGCATGGCCACCCCCATGTTGGAGAAGCAGAGGGCTCCTGGTGGGGAGAAATGCTCTGGTTTAGCCCTTTCTCGTGCTGTTTCCAGCAGGCAGGAGGGAATCTTTAATCAGGAGATGCACAGGGGTGTGTGCCAGCAGCCACCTTTACCTGCAGCCACCAGGATGTAGGGATCTCGCAGCAGGGTGGACATTGGGGTGGCCTTGGTGCTCTGCGGGGTGTCCAAGGGGGTTAGGTGGGCTGGGGGCACTCACCTGGCCCTTGGCACTGCCCCTCTGCCCTCTTCCCTCACCTGGCAGTGCCCAGGTGTGTACTCACCTCCGGGGAGATCCTGGAGGGCTGCAGGATGCACAGCTGCAGGGCTGGGGAGAAAACACAGCTTGGTTTCTTTGCAGGAAACACCCCCTAAATCCTCCTTTCCCACTGGCTTTTCCCTCAGCCCGGCCCCTTCCTCCAGCAGCATCCCCAGGGATGCAGGAACCCTGTTTGGGGACATGGCTGGATTTGGGGGTGGCTCCCAGCCCTGTTCCCACAGGAGACAGCACCAAAACTGCCCAGAGTGGAGCGTGTTAGGAGGGTTTTGTCAACCCCTGAACAGTCAAAAGTGCAAATGCTCTTGTCTGGCTGCCAGCTGGGAGCAGCCAGCAGAGCATGACAGAAACTGGATGTGGAAAAGAATGGGATTAAACCAGAAAGTCTGATACGTACAAGAGCCACGTCTCATTTTCCAAAAGCTCTTCCACGCTTCATTAGGGATATCTCCCCTTCCATCTGGGCAGAGATGGTAACCGGGACTGTAATTTAATTAGCTCAATACTTCCCATGGAAAATGCACATTCCTGCTGACTTTGCTGGGGCACTCAGAAGGCTGCCAGGGCCTTCAGCTGTGGCACAGCAATGGCAGGGAGCACAGGGCACCATTTCTGCTGGCCAAGTCTGATTCCTTCATGGCATGAAGAGGCTGCAGACGAATACCTTGCCAAAGAATTCACAGCTCAAAGAGCTTCACTGAATGTGCAGTTCAAGCCATTAAAGCAATCAGGAGGTTTATTAAGTAATGAGGGGTTAATTCTTATGTATTGCTGTGTCAGTCATGTGGAGACTGAAAACATGTGATTTAGCACTCACAGAACCACCGGTGCTGATGGTGTCACCCGTCCTGTGTTAATGTGCTTCCTTCTCACAGGTCCTCCCCAAAACATCCCCACTGAAATCTTTTCCCACAGTTTTGGGGGGTTTTTGGGGGTGTTTGTGGTAGGATTAAACCATTTGACTTCTCACCTCCATCCAAGAGGGCCAGGAATGCCAGGACCAGGAAGGGAGATGATTTCCCCACGAATTCATACATGATGCTCCCAAAGGGTGCCCCGACTGCAAGGGAGAGGCTGTGCCACACCAGGGCAGTGCCACACCAGGGCAGTGCTACACCAGGGCAGTGCCACCATCCCCAGCTGCTCCCTCCGAGTCCCAGGTGGGTGTTTGGGGTGGGAATGTGGGAATATGGGAATGTCAGCTCCCCCAGCAGCACCCACGGAGAGGGGGAAGGGAGCAGGACACCCAGCCGTGCCCATGGGATGGGCAAGGGGCACATCCAGGCAGGTGGAAGGCACAGCTGATGGAGAGGCTGTGGGTGAATCCCACTGAGATCAAGGTGTCCTTACTCAGCACGCCCAAGGCCAGACCTCCCAGGGCAATCCCCATGGCACTGCCCCTCTCGAAGTCATCTGTGTAGACACTGGCCAGCATTCCCAGCCCTGGGAGCAGGGGGAGAGAGAGAGAGAGAGCAGGGGCCGTGTGGTTCCGTGGGCTGGCTCCTCTCTGGAGGCAGCCTGAGATTTTGGGGTACCCCCACACCAGCCAGGCAGGCTCAGCGAGGAGGAGGAAGGTGATAGTTGAGCCCAGAGAAGGGGATGAAGCCAAAACGTTTACCTGCCACTGAGGAGAAGGAGGAGCCCACGCCTTGGAGGGCTCGGGCGAGGAACAGCAGGGTGTAGGTGCCTGAGAAAGCAAACACTGCAGAGGGAGGGGAGAGCTGCATCAGGCTGGGCCCTAAAACCCTGCAGAGGGCAAGAGTGGCCTCAGCTGGCACCACTTTGGGTGCTGGAGGGGGCAAAGGGATTGAGGGCTCCTTGTCCTTTCACAGCACTCATTTCTGGGTTGCTCTGCTCTCGGTCCTTTCTCCTCCACGGGGACAGCAGAGAGGGCACAGACCAAAGGATTTGCTGCTGTGCTGCTGCCAGGGGAGGGCAGAGGGAAGGGCAATACTCACTGACTGTGGAGAGGAACAGGATGGTGAACCCAATGAACATGGGGATGTGGTATCCTATCCTGGAAAGGGAACAAAGAGGCACTGGCTCAGTGAGGGCTCCTCATTCCCCCTTGAGAAAGGACCCTGCTGCCCAGTCTTAGCCCAGAGGGATAGGAAGTGTCTCCTGAATGAGCCCACAAATTAGTCAAGGGAGCACCCAGTGCCCTCCAGTCACCCCAGAGACACAGCTCTGTCCTCCCATCCCACCCCCGTGCTGCTGAGCCCAGCACAGCTCACACGTGTCTGCAGGAGACACAGGCAAAGAAAATCTAAACCCAGCAGGAGCTCCGTGGTGGGCTGGGAGTCTGTGTTTGTTTATTTGCTGGTTTGCTGGTATGAAACACCATCTGTCAGCACCTGAGGAGAGCATTAGTGAGGTTTATATCGTGGTGTAAACTCACAGGGTGTGTGCACCCTTCTGGAAAAGGTACAATCCGTGCTGTTTTGATGGATATATTCCCTCTATTCCCCCCAATTCCTGTAATCCCGTGACTGCAGCTCGCAGAGGCTCCACCAGGAGCTGCCCATCCCCGAGGGAGCTCCAAACCTCCATCCCTGCCCTACCTGTTGGTCAAGAACCCCACGGAGGGGTTGACCAGCAGCTGCACCAGAGCCTTGGAGGCAAAGAGCAGCCCCACACGGACGTTCTCCGTGCTGAGGAACTCATCACCCTCCGGGCAGCCCCTCGGGGGTACAGGGGGGCTGCCGGGGGGCTGCGGGGGACGGCTGCTCTCCATCCCCTTCGGCACCTCCAGGGGGCTGTCAGAGCCCGGCACAGTCACCGTGGTGGTGTCAGAATAGGAGAGGAGGGAGGAGAAAAGAGGAGCCTTCGGGGCTGGAGGAGCTGGCTCGGGCTGGGCTGTGGCCACGGAGCTGTTGGCACCTTCGTACTCTGTCGCGTAGAGGAAGGTGGGGACGATCGGCACTGGAAGAAAAGCCACGGAAGAGATTATTTAGGGATTTTTTTCCCACCCCCCATTTCTCGGCTCGGCACAGAGCCAGGCTGAGTGGTGCTGGCCAGATGTGGGGTCTTGGGAGCCTCCCGGCACCCAGCGCTGAGCAGGGACCCTGTTGGCATCACACGGAGACCAACAGAGGAGCTGAGCCCCACCAGAGAGCCCCCCAAGGAGCCATCCTCTTGGTGTAGCCCCAAGAGCTCCACGCTGTACCCTCGAACAGCCCCCCGAGAGCCCCACACAGTACCCCTGAGACAGCCCCCTCAAAGACCCATCCCCATGCTGTGCTCCAGAGGCAGCCCCCCAATGAGACAGCGCAC
>VXAU01005635.1:1194101-1207638 GCA_013399695.1 Formicarius rufipectus
AGTGTTCCCCCTCCCCGATCATTCCCCCTGAGTGTTCCCCCTCCCCGATCATTCCCCCTGAGTGTTCCCTCTCTCCGGTCATCCCCCGAGGGCTCCCAGAGCATCCCTTGATCATCCCCCGAGGGCTCCTCCAGCGTCCCCCCGAGTGTATTGGGCCGGGGTCTGGCTGCAGGCAACCTATTAATAGGTGTTAATTAATAGCTTTAATTAAGGCGACTGCCCGGCGCGTCCTCCCCCAGCTCGGGCTCCGAGGCTTCTCCCGGGCCTTCCTGCAAAGCCGACGATTGCAGCAGGAGCCGGGAAGGGCTGGGAGGGGGGTGGCGGTGCGGGAGAGGCTGTGCCTTCCGCGCTGAGTTGAGAAATCTGGTCCGAAAAAGGGGAAATGTGGGACTCTTCTAAAAATCCCTTCGTTGCAGCGCGGTGGGGAAGGCAGAGCTGGAGGAGGGGGGTGGGTTTCCGGACTTTCTTTGCTCAGGAATTGCAGCAGTGGCTCAATCTGTGCCCTAAAATAGCACCGGGACCTGCAGGGGGGTGTCCAGGAGCTCCTGGGTGGTGGATCCTTTGGAAATGCCAGTCAGGTTGGGAAGCCAAGTGGATCAATGCAATTACAGCCTCCTCCGGGTGTTTGGAGGCTTCTGCCTAAGGCTGGAGCCAAGGTGACTCCAGCTTCCATCCAGGTTGTTCCGTGTGTGTTTGGCTTTGGCCTGAGCTGGCATCGAGCTGGGCATGGGAAATGTTTGAAGTTGCTTTTGGTTTGTCATGGAACTGCTTGATGTGAATGGAAAGGGGGGATTTTGAGTAGGTGCTGAGCTGCTTTCCTGGGGGATTGGTGCTGAGTGAATCCTGACTGGAGCTGGGTAATTCCAGGGAAGTGTTTTCTCATGGACAGAGCTTGGGGGGATGGTGAGCCTTGTGGGGTTGATTGAGGAAGAAGTGCTCATGAGACAGTCATGGGATGAAATGCTCCTCTCAGGGTCATGTTTTCCACATCTTGTGGAAAGCCTGGGAAGTGTGAGCAGAGCCCCCATGGCCGACGTCTGCGTGACCCCCTCCCTGCTCAGGTGGCAGGAGCAGCTCAGTTCCTGCTTCTCATTAAGGGTAATTATGGGGCACGTGTTCTGTCTCGGGGTGTTCAGGAGGGTTTTAGGAGTGGAATGGAGACCCTGAAGTTCAGTCTTTGGCCAGGCTCCCACCACAAGCTCCCCTCAGCCTGTGTGTGCTGCACTTTAGTTGTTTGCCTGTTGAGATGTTACGTTGCAACAGTCGAAGGTGTTTTTTATTGCATTGTAAACACCCCCTTGTCGATGGTGTGGACAAAGCCTGGGGAGCTGCCAGGCTGGGCTGGTGGAATCAGTGATCCTGCTGGCATCCCACATGGCTCCAGTGGCTCATTTCCCTTCCCAGGATCCCTGAAGAACTGGCTCACTTGTGGGCACTGCACCTTGTGGCCCTGGCAGAGCTTTGACTCAGTGTTTCTGTTGTCTGGGGGTCAGGTGGTGCTGGGCTCCAGCTGGATTCTTGGAGGAGGGGGGGGTGTATCCCTGGAATCTGGAGGGATGGAGGAGGGCAGGGGTGTGTATATCCCTGGATTTGGGGAGGTGGGAAGTGGTGTATATATCCCTGGATTCTGTGGTGGGGGAGAGGTCTCCTTCCCTGGATCCTGGAGGGAAGAGTGGGGGATGTCCATCCCTGGATCCTGGAGGGAGAGGGAGGGGTGTCCATCTTTGGATCCTGTAGGGAAGGGGGATGTCTCTCCCTGGATCCTGAGGGAAGGTGTCACTCTCTGCATCTGCAGAGGTGGGGATCCATCCCTGGATCCTGGGATGTGCATCCCTGGAGCAGGGCTTGCTGCTTCTTCACAACTTTTCCCCTGGGCTGTGCAAAGTCATGGAATATCCTCACAGTTGGAATCATAAAATCCCAGATTGGTTTGGGTGGGAAGGGACATTAAAGCCCATCCAGTCCCACCCCCTGCCATGGGCAGGGGCACCTTCCACTAGCCCAGGTTGCTCCATCCTCATTTTGTCCCTGGATGTGGATTTTTAGTGAATTTTTATGAGGGACAAGAAGACAGCAGAATTGTTTTAACATCACCTCAGGTGCTCTGCAGGCAGCAGCAAGAATGCTGGACACACAATTCTGTACCTGATCCTTTGTGAGGAGTCCATAATATATATAGAAACTGGGCCCCAGAGCTGCAGTCCTGAGCCTGGTGACAGGAATGAGGTTGGGAAAATTGGGTATGGGATATTTCTGAGGGGGTCCCTGACTTGGGGCTTGGTTTCTTCCAGCCTACAGGACTGTGTCGGGTGTGAACGGCCCCCTGGTTATCCTCGATCAAGTGAAGGTGAGAACTCAGATCTCAACGAAACTTTTTGAGGGAGAGCTGACAAAAAAAGCTGGGACAGGTTAAATCCAGGCTGCTGGGAAATTCAGGAAGCAGTTTTAATCCATGGAAGTGGCTCTAAGGCTGGGGAGAGTTGTCCATACCCTGGAGGAAAGGGAGAGTTCCTGAGACTGTTGGAAAAACAAAGGAAACTGTTTCAGTTCTACCAAAACCCCCAGAATGTTGTTTTAAACTTTAATGCTGAAATGCCACCTGTTTGCTTTATTCTTGACCTTTCTGTTTCCAGGTAAGTGCTCTGTGAAAGGAAACTGTGGACAGGTCTGGCTTGTTTGGAAGTGACTGTTGAAGGCAAACAACAGGCCAAAGCCACGTTTTTCTCCTTGTCAGATGCTCCACTGTAGCTTTCTGTCCCTACCCAGGACTCCCAGGGCTTTTAGAACTGATTCTGGCAGGTCTTTCTGCAGCTGCCACTCTGCAAATATTGAATATTCCTATAAAATTTATTTTAGCCTGAGAAATTTAATATCCTTGGAGTGAGTTTTGTTCTGATGATAAAATTATCCCTAAAATTGAGTGGTTTCTAGGCTTAGGCTTGCTTGAAAGTGGGAACTTTTGTCTCATGGCTGCTGGATTCTGATGTTTTGCACCTTTGCTCACCCTCAGTTCCCCAGGTACGCAGAGATTGTCCACCTGACTCTTCCTGATGGCACAAGGAGGAGTGGGCAGGTTCTGGAAGTCAGTGGCTCCAAAGCTGTGGTTCAGGTATGAACAGGAGTGTCTCTTGTTGTGTGTTTTAGTATTATTATTTTATTAATCAGGGTGTGTATGAGCCACATCAAATCTGCCTTGAGTTCTGTTCTTTGGTGTTGTAAATGAAAAAGAAATAAATCACCTGCTTATTCCAAGTGTGAATAATGTTAAAAGATTGCAAGAAGATTGGAGTAGAGGGGCATTTTTATTTGCATTCCTCATGGATTTCTTTGCTGCTGGATTAAAGGAATCCACTACAATTTACAGTATTAGGTTCAAGATCAACCCCTCTGCTGGAGCTGCTGCTATTTCCTCTAAAAAGCTGTTTCTTATTAATATTATTCTTATCTGAGGAACTTTACCCTGTTGGCAAAGAGAAACACTTGAGATCAAGGGAAGGGCACCAGTTTTGTTTGCTGCTGCTGACTGAACTCCTGAATTTTGTTAAAAGTAGGTTTTTGTGATGTTTTGTACCAGCAAAGCTGCCCTTTGCAGAGCAGGGCCTGGACTCCTGGAGTGCTCCAGCTGTGAGGCAGCACTCAGGTGTTACTTTGTGAAGCACAATACCCTTTTCCTGTGTCTCTTTTTTTTTTTTTTTCCTGCCACATTTGCAGGTATTTGAAGGCACTTCAGGGATTGATGCCAAGAAAACCTCCTGTGAGTTCACCGGGGACATCCTGCGAACCCCGGTCTCGGAGGACATGCTTGGTAAGGCCTCGCCCATTGCTTGGAGGAACAAACACATCTTCCCCATGGTAACTTCTCCCCACAGGAATTGGCATTTTATTGTTGTTTCTTATAGGCAGAGTGTTCAATGGATCAGGAAAGCCTATAGACAGAGGCCCCATTGTTTTGGCTGAAGATTTCCTTGACATTATGGGTATGTTCTTAATCCATTTCTGGTGGGGAGTTGAAGGCAAATCTGCTCTTTCTGTTTTCTGAATGTTACAGCAGATTTGGTTTAGAACATGGGATCTAAGAAGGAGCTTAATCTTGCCTTTAATTGTGTGTGACCTCAAACTCAAATCACACAAGTGCAGGAGAATGAGGTAGCAGAAAATAACTGTTTGCTACAGTGCTTTGAAGCTGTCCTTTATTTGTGGACTCCTAATTACACAGCCTCCAGAGGTGAAAAACTGATAACTGGCAAAGTTTTATTTTAAATCATTCTTGCCATTGACATGGCCACAGAATTCCAGAGCCTTGGCATCTACAGAAACCTCAGGTGTGACCAGGTGCATGTCACGAGTTGTTTGCCTGACACTGGGGTTTGTACCTCTTCATCAGTTGTTAGATAAAGCTTCAGATATGCACAGGGAATAATATGTGTTCTCTTAAAAAATACACCAGGTCAGCCCATCAACCCCCAGTGCCGTATCTATCCAGAAGAAATGATCCAGACTGGAATTTCAGCTATAGATGGCATGAACAGTATTGCCAGGGGCCAGAAAATCCCCATTTTCTCAGCTGCTGGGCTGCCCCACAACGAGGTGAGGACTCGGAGCTTCTCCAGGCTCTTAACTTGCATCTCCCTGGGGTTCAAAGTAAATGAAATGAAATCCTGGGCTCTGGGACAGCATCAAATCTGAAGACTGGGATGTGTTTCCCCCCTAGATTGCAGCTCAGATCTGTCGCCAAGCTGGCTTGGTGAAGAAATCCAAAGATGTGATGGACTACAGTGAGGAGAACTTTGCCATCGTGTTTGCTGCTATGGGAGTAAGTCCATGGTACTGGAGAGAGGAACAAATGGGAATACTGAGAGTAGCTGGAGTATTGTAAGAAGGCTGAGTGGCTGAAAATCCCTAAGGGCTGAAGTGCTGGAACTTGTTTGGCCCTGGCACAGGGTGCCCAGACAAGCTGTGGCTGCCCCATCCCTGGTAGTCCCCAAGGCCAGGTTGGATGGGGCTTGGAGCAACCTGGGCTAATGGAAGGTGTCTCTGCCCATGGCAGGGGGTGGCACTGGGTGGGCTGTAAGGTCCCTTCCAACCCAAACCATTCCGTGATTCCAACAAAGCATGTTTGATCAGGATTAAGTATCTTAAACTTTATCTCCAGCCTGGAATTTTAGAAGTTACTCACTCTGAAAATACAGAGAAGCCTTCATGATGGAGAGCTTTATTTTGGATTATTAGTGAGGTGCTCAGACCTTGACCTGGTGCAGAATGTATTGAGCTGAAGTGTGGAAGTGATGCCTCCCTGCTGTGGTTTAGGTGAACATGGAAACTGCTCGGTTCTTCAAGTCAGACTTTGAGGAGAATGGGTCCATGGACAACGTGTGTCTGTTCCTGAACTTGGCCAATGACCCCACGTGAGTAGTCACACCCTGTTGGATGGGAAAGGGCTGGGAAGAACAAACTGGGAGCTGCAGCCTCGCTGCTGCCTCCTCAGGTGTCACTTCGGTTGAGGGTTTGCAGCAAAGCTGAAGTGCTGGTGCTCCAGTTGGGGCAGGTTTGCAACTCTTTGTAGCCCCAAAGTGTCACTTGCCATCCTTAAATCACTTGTCACAACTAACGCCACGTTCTGCCCCAGCATCGAGCGCATCATCACGCCCCGTCTGGCCCTGACAACTGCAGAGTTCTTGGCATATCAGTGTGAGAAGCACGTGCTGGTCATTCTGACAGACATGAGCTCCTATGCTGAAGCTCTGCGAGAGGTACGTGGTTATTAAGGTGTTAATTACCGCGTTTATTAACAAGCTGGGTGTTGGCAGCAAGGCTTTGTGGGGTCGAGTGAGAATCGAAATTTCTGCTCAAGCTGTTGCAATTAATATTCATTGCAATGTTCTGAAACAGTCAGGGAGGCTTTTAGTTGGTCCTTGAGTGTCTGGGATTATGTTCAGTGTGATGTGAGAGCTAAATTTATTTGACTGGTGGCAATTCCATCCCTGGAGGGGTCCAAGGCCATGTTAGATGGGGCTTGGAGCAACCTGGGCTAGTGGAAGATGTTCCTGCCCATGGCAGGGAGTGGGACTGGATGGACTTTAAGGTCCCTCCCCACCCAAACCATTCCATTAATTCCCAGTTTCCTACCACAGTGCTGGATTTGCTTTGGCATCCTCTCTTGTCCTAAGGGGCTGTGGTGACATAGAGGGGTTTGTGTGGCTGCGTTTTGCAGGAAGTGTGACTAGTGTTGCTAAATTCAGGAAGGCAGCAGCTCCAGAGGGAGGATCTGACTCCCTGGGAACGTTTCTGTGGCTGTTGGCAGGTGTCAGCAGCTCGGGAGGAGGTTCCTGGGCGCCGTGGCTTCCCGGGGTACATGTACACTGACCTGGCCACCATCTACGAGCGCGCGGGGCGCGTGGAGGGCAGGAACGGCTCCATCACCCAGATCCCCATCCTCACCATGCCCAACGATGGTGAGTGCTGTGCCCTTGGAAGGGCACCTTGTGAGCAACCTCCTTGTTCTGGGCACACAGCAACACAGGGGCCTTTGTTTCCTGTTGAATATTGCAGGGTTTGGCTGATTTCTGTCTGTGGTGTTTTTATAAAAATGCTTTGCCTGTTTGATGCTTCAGGTTTGGCGCTTGTAGCGCTGATCCAAGAGCACTTTAGGGATAAATGGAGGGATTAACTGGTGGCATTGCACTTGAGAAGTCACCTAATAGCAAAAAGCTGCTGCATCAGTGCTAAAATGGATATAATGGCTGAAAACTGTAAAATCTTTTTTTTTTTTTCAACAGATATTACTCATCCTATCCCTGACTTGACTGGGTACATCACTGAGGGGCAGATCTATGTGGATAGGCAGCTGCATAACAGGCAGGTGTGTGCCACAACACTTAGGCTGTATTTGAGGTTACTCTGGGTTTTTAAGTGTTCATGTTAATTCTTGGATGTTTCCCTCCCCCAGATTTACCCACCTATTAATGTCCTGCCCTCCTTGTCTCGACTGATGAAGTCAGCTATTGGGGAGGGAATGACCAGGAAGGATCATGCAGATGTGTCCAACCAGCTGGTAGGTGAAAACCTCCTTGGGAGAGCAGAGCCATGTTACAAATACACCTTTTGTTGCTCAACCTGTAAAGGACATGCCAAGCAGGGGTGATCCAGGACATTCCTGAGGCTGCTTTGAACCATTCACTGGGGGTTTAGCCAAGACCCTTTGAACAGAAATTGTTACGTGAATGATGGACCACAAAGATGATTAGAGGGATGGAACACCTGCTATGGGAAAGGGCTGGGAGAGCTCACTGGCAGAAGAGAAGGCTTCAGGGAGACCTTACAGTGCCTGAAGGGGCTCCAAGAGAGCTGGAGAGGCACTTTGGACAAGGGGTGGAGTGACAGGACAAGGGGGAATGGCTTCCCACTGCCAGAGAGGAGGGCTAGGTAGGATGCTGGGGAGAAATGCTTCCCTGGGAAGGTGGGCAGGCCCTGGCACAGGTTGCCCAGAGAAGCTGTGGCTGCCCCATCCCTGGAGGTGTCCAAGGCCAGGTTGGACGGGGCTTGGAGCAAACTGGGCTAGTGGAAGGTGTCCTTGCCCATGGCAGGGGATGGGACTGGGTGACCAAGGTCCCTTTTGAATCCTTCCATGCTGGAGGTAAGAGCAGCTCTGTTCCCACCCCTCAGTATGCCTGCTATGCCATCGGGAAGGACGTGCAGGCCATGAAGGCTGTGGTTGGGGAGGAAGCTCTGACCTCCGATGACCTTCTGTACTTGGAGTTCCTGCAGAAGTTTGAGAAGAACTTCATTGCTCAGGGTGAGTGGTCCAGCACATCCCCGTGGGCATGAACCCCTCAGGGCTCCTTCCCAGAGCTGCCTGTGGTGACCCTTCCCTGCCCCACATCCCTGCAGGTCCCTACGAGAACCGCACGGTGTACGAGACCTTGGACATCGGCTGGCAGCTCCTGCGGATCTTCCCCAAGGAGATGCTCAAGAGGATTCCCCAGACAACCCTGGCCGAGTTCTACCCTCGGGATTCCACTGCAAAGCACTGACACAGCTCCCCCTGCCCCTGCTCTGAGATGCCGGTTTGGTTTCTGTTTCCACGTGTTGGTGTTTACTTGTCGCCCTTTATGATTAAAACCAGGAGTAGGTGACACTCATGCCAGTGTTCCCATGTCCACTGAGACCAGTTTTTAAAATATCCCTTCTCCCAAAGCCTGGATCTTCAGGAGAACACCTAGGCCAGCTCTTAAAAATGTGCAATAGCCACCATGAGGTTTGGTTTGGTTTTGGTTTTTTCTTTTGCTGAACCTTTTGTAGGTGTTTCAAGAGCATGTCTGAGGATTACCAGAAACTGCAAATCTTTACTTGAAAACCGTGCTTTAGGGAACATGAAAGAGCAAATGTGACTTGCATGACAACATTCCTTTCTGGGAAATGCAAATTTTGAACCATGTTAAGATTCTGAAAGTTTTGTGTGAACTGGAGACACAGGGAGCCAATGCTGGGGGCTTTTCCACCAGCAAAAGGTCTTTCAGAGGACACAGGCCAGTGAGTTGCTACCTGAAAGTACCGTGATAAGGCTTAATTACTGAATTTAAGACTTTAAATTGAAGTTTACACAGTAAGTTTCCTACTTAACCCTTTTTTCTTTGAGTTCTGGAAATGCCAGAGGCACAACCAGCAGCTCAAACGATTCTGAGCTCAGAAGTGTCACCACAACTGTTGGCAATTCAAGCCTTTGTGCTGCTGCTGAAGGGGATTCTGAGGTGTGAAAACCAGCCTTAAACCTGATAGGGGTGTGCTGGTGGGAGCTCAGCTCTTACAAAATGTCCTGCACTAAATGATGCAACAGGAGGTGGAAAAAAAAGGTGGCAGTTTTTGATGTCAGAAAGGATATTTTGAACTCTGCTCTGGGTGTGCTGGGCCTGCACCATGTCTGAGGCTGTTGTGGTTTGCACTCCAGGCACGGATTTGCCTGGTCCTGAGCTCAGCATTCCCAACCTCTGCAATCTTGGCTAGGCAGTTCTGTGCTGTTCTTTTTCCAACGGGTTCAGACGAGGCTCCAGGGCCTGCTGCTGGCAGACTTCCATGCTTTTCCCAGGCTTCGTGTAGTCTGAGCTCTGGTCTAGCTCACCCAAGGCATGTTGCACCTCTCTGCACGCCTCCAGTGGCCGTCTGGGGAGGTGTGAACATGCCTGGGATGACAGTGTGCTGATTCCAGCTCCCCCTGACGTCTCCCATGTGCAGTTCTCCCTAGTTCTGTGTTCTCTGTGACTGCAGTAGCAACTCTATTTCAGTGCATTCCACCCAAAGCTGTGTCAAGTCTCTCTCTAGTATTTTTTTTCTTTCTTCAGGGTGGGATGGGAGGTTGGAAGTGTTGGCATGAAAATACTTTAATGTAGAGAATATCTAAATAAATTAAATATGGAAGGTGTTGAACAAAAGGGAGGCTTTTGTGGTTCTGTGGTTGGAAACAGCTCGGGGTGGGTCAGCAGGGACTGGGGTGTCCCCTGGGAGCAGGGATGGAACACTGCAGTGGGCAAAGGGGCCCCTGAGCCCACCCCCATGTTATTCTCTGAGCTGATGGCTGCTGAGGAGGAGGATTTGACCTTCAGCCTCAGGCCTGAGTGGTTTGTGGAGTTGGGGGCTGGTGCAGTCACGGGGGAAGGCTTTGCAGGAATGTGCAGGGAATGTGATACCTCTGTTGTCACATCCATCTCCAGGGGCAGTTTGTGCTTGACGAGGCTTGGAGACATTGCATTCCTTGAAAATGAGCTTTAGGTGTAAGTTTGCTTTGGGTTTGGGGTATAGTCAGCACTGGTGAGGCTGAGAGGGCCTGGTGGGGTTGGTGTTCCTGTGCCAGTCCCTGTGTGAACTCACAGAATCCAGAATGGTTTGGGTGGGAAGGAACATTAAAGATCTCATTCCACCCCCAACCATGGACAGGGACACCTCCCACGAGATCAGGGACTAGTTGGGACAAGAGTTTTTGGCTTTTCTGTGCATTTTTCCCCTTTAGTTATTCAGTTACAGTCTCTGTCTTGAGGGAGAGCCTGGGCTTAGACCGTAGGAATAATAACTCCATGGACTGGGGCTCTGAGTCCGTGAGTCAGAGGAGAAATTCCAAAGTCCAATGAATTCCTGAAATCCCTCAGCAGGTGACAGGATTTGGGGACAAAGGTTGAACAAACATTCCCAAGGGTGTGTGAGCAGGAAGCTGCCTCCCTTGGGATACCTGCAGGGTTCTGTATGGGCAACAGGGCTCCTGCCATGTGTGTATGTTACAAAGCAAAGGGAATTCTGCAAGGAAAAGAATATCCGTGGCAATTAAACTGCACTACTTGGCATCTGCTGGGAGCAAAGGGGAAGGAGTAAGAATTGCAGCTCTTCAGCTTTGGAGGCTCAAAATGGGCAGGAGTTTCTTGGCTCATGCTTCCCAGCTGCTGCAGAAAACACATCTGCCATCACAAGCACCACCACAGAGTCATCCAGGTTGGAGAAGGTCTTCTCCAAGACCATCGAGTCTTATCTTTGATGCCCTCCTTGTCCCCCAGTCCAGAGCACTGAGAGCCACAGCCAGTCCATCCTTGGGCACCTCCTGGGGTGGGCACTCCAAACCTCCCTAGGCAGCCCCTTCCAGTGCCTGAGCACCCTTTCCAGGCAGGAATTCCTCCTGCTGTCCCACCTGCCCCTCTCCTGTCCCAACCTGAGGTCATTACCTCTGCTCCTGTTCCCATTCCCTGCAGCAGAGCCCAATTCCCACCCACCTCCCCTGCCCTGTCAGGGACTTGCAGAGCCAGAAGGTGTCCCCCCCCTGAGCCTCCTTTTCTCCAGGCTGAGCTATCTCCCTCAGCCCCTTCCCTGGACATCATCCCATGCCCTCTGCAGGTCCCAGGTTAGGGCAGTCCCTGTCTCAGGTGGGGCGCAGCCCGAGCCTGGCACAGGCTCTGTAAGGCAGGAATGACAAAAGCAGCTCTGCCTCCCCCCCGGGAGGCCCCTGAGCAGGTCGGGGCTGGAGCACACCCTTTGTGGGACAGCCAAATCTCTCGGGGTAGGGGAAGGGGTACCCCTCTGCATGGCATCAGCCCTGGCAGTGCCCGGAGAGCTCCTGCCAAGCCAACAGCCCCACATTTGCCGGCAGGAAAAGGAGACAGCAGGTACCCGGCTCAGGCTGCTCTCCCAGCTGCTGCCTCGCTGCATTTACACGCCGTTTGCTATTTTTATTCTTTTTATTTATTACTATTCCATAATGACTAATGAGGGCTGCCTGGGGGGCTTATCCCCCCCTCGCCGCCGGGTGTCAGGCGGTCCCTGCAGCAGAAGCCCACGCCAGCTGTCCGCACGGGGAAGGGAGGGGGCGAAGCCGGGGCAGCCCCCGCTGCCCCTGGGGCTCGGTCGGGGTGGCAGATGCGAGGCCGGGGAACAGGCTGGTGGGCAGAGCTGCCGCGGGTTATTTGCACATCAAAAGCAGCTCTGCCTCCCGAGCGCACGGAGGTGCCTCGCTTTAATTGCCCTTTCAAAGCCGACCCCGCGTTTGTCACCGCTGAGGTTTTTAGGGCTGATTCTGCCCCTCCGCCGCCCCCAAGAGCCAGACGCTGGTGCGGTGGCACCGGGGTGTTTAAAGAAGATGCAAATCAGCTTTTCTCCGTCTTGAGGCTGATTTGCATGCGCTGATTAGTTCAGCGATTCACACCCCGTCTGTGCGGTTGGTGCTCGGGCAGCTGGAGCACAGGGACCAGCGATGGGGGACGATGCCCGAGCTGTGCTGGCTCTCCTGTTTGCCCCCAACACCGGAGCCAACTGTGCCCTTCGGGTGCTTCCTCAGCCCCGGAGACCTGGTGTCATCCCATTCCTGTTCATCCTGCCCCCCGAGGGAGCTCTGGGTGTCCCGGGGGAATGGTTTCACCCTGGAATTACCGGGGCTTCCTCTTGGACATGAAGCAGCGAGGTCACAGCAGGACCAGCCTACCCTGGCCGTGTCTGTTCTCCACTGCTCAGCTTTCCTTGTGCTCCCTCTGCTTCCTAACAGAGACCAGCAAGGGCCAGGGGGTGTCCACTGCCTGACCTGTGTATGGGACAGAGGATGCTCCAAGCCCGACCTTGGGGAGGACACAACTCCTCCTCAGCAGCAGCTTCACGAGGGGTTTGGTGGGAAATGAGTGGGACTCTCACCTGCCTTAGTGGGGGAAGCTGCCCAGGGTCCTCAGGACTGGGGTTTGGGAACCCCTGGGCTGAGGTTTTGGCTTCCTTGGGCATTCCTAAGAATTCCTTGGGATGTTTGTGCCCTTAGGGATGCTGCCCTCGCTCCTGGACCTGCCCTCCCTCCTCCTGATGTTGCTCAGCTCCGGAGTGCTTTGCTGCACTGCAGCATCTGCAGCTCGTCACCCCTATGGGACAGGGATGTCTCCTGGGAATTATTCCAGGGATAACTGGCAGCTCAGGGGTCTCCTCCTCGCTGCTCCCTTGACCTGGATTACACGAATCAGCCTGGGAAGGGCTGGGCTGAGCCAGGAGCACTCCCCGATGGGGCAGGGGGTGGCCGGGGGTGACCTGTAACAGAAGGTGCCTCTCAGGAGACAGAGCCCTCGCAGGTGCTTTTCCATCTCCTTCCTCCTCAGCAGCTTTCAAAGGCTCTAAAAATAAACTTCCCTCCTGCCTGGGGCGGTGTGAGCACAGCCAAGGTTTCCCTGGAAAGCTCAGCCGGTGCCAGGTGCCCTTTTGGAGGGGCACAGAGCAGCTTGTGGGTGGCTCAACCCCCCAGCCTGCCCCGTGATGGGGGGAGTGCCCCGTGGATGAGTCAGGATGAGCAGAATTCCCTGTTCTTGGAGTATTTTCCCTCTTTTCTGCTCCTCAACCTCCCTCTTTATCCCCCCACACACACACTGTTTAGATCCGTGTGGTGCAAAGAGGCTTCGGGTTGATTTGGTTTGGAGGAAAACAGCTTAAATAGTCAAAACATCACCTTGGGTTGGGAATTGTTTTCCCTGGATGTCCTCAGCACATGGACCTGCCAGGGATGGTGGGGTGGGCACCGCTGGGACCTGGGAGGTTCAGGGTGAAAATCAGCCTCCCCTGCAGAGCAGGAGGGCAAAACTGGTGGGTTCAGGATGGGAGCAGGGCCAGGGGGATTATCCCCCCCTCTCCAACTCCTCCATGTCTGCTGGAGACATGCTTTTCCAGCTTTTCCATGCTTGGGTTATCCCAGCTGCAGAGCGGAGATAACAGGCCTGGAAACAACAGGGCCAGGTGGAAGGATGTCCCCAAAGGGGACCTTGGGGGGCTGTGATAAATGGCTTGTGGCTTGGGGGGGATGTGATGAGCCCCAAAGAGGGGCACAACAAAGCAGTATCCTGCTTTCTGGTAGGGAAAGAAAAAAAAAGAAATAAATAAAACCAACCTTGGAATGCTGCCAAGCACTCGGGGAGACCAAAGAAGTTTTAGAAAATTTTATTTATAAATAAAAACATAAAATTACCAGTAGTTTACATCAGTCACCAGAAATAACATCCAAAAAAACCAACAAAAACAAAAAAATAAAAACCAACCAACCAAAACA
>VXAU01005635.1:1207675-1225842 GCA_013399695.1 Formicarius rufipectus
ATTCTCTGTACAGGTTGAGGGCTGGGCTGCCACGGTGGGCACGGGGGAGGCCACGCAGGGCAGGGGGAGGGCACGGAGGGCAGGGGGAGGGCACGGCTCCCTCCTGCACCTGGAATGCAGACGGGCACACACAGCGTTGTGCAAAGGCAGCACGTCGAGGCCATCGGAGAGCAGGGGCTGGGAGGGGGGCACGTGGCACTGGAGGTGGGCAAGGGCAGTGGAAACAGGGCATCACTGGCACGGGGTGCCCGGAGAGGGCTCTGCTCCCCTTGGGCACCCCCGGGGTTGGCGCTGGGGTGAGGAGCGGGGCATGGCTTGGGGGCTGTGCTGAATCCCTTCTGGCCTCTTAGGCTGGGGCTGGGAGCCATCCCACTTCCAAAGCATTCCAGGGCAGGGCTGGGCAAGGGCACTGCCCAGCGTGGCCCCCACTTAGAGCCGCAGGGAGGTGGGCTTGGCTTTTCTCCAGCCGGCCCATGGATAAGGATGGGGGTGTGCTGGCACCGGGACCAGCCAGGATGCCCACGGGACAAGTGGGGCGCTGCATCTGGGGGTGCTCAGGGCCGGGTGCAGAAGGCACAGACTGGTTTCTGTGGGTCACTTTTCCAGGCTGGAATGGTGGGAGGGACGTTGGATTTCGCTGCTCGTGCACAGCTCGGAGCCCTTGGCCAAATTCACGGCTTTGGGATTTGTGTGAGACCCACCCCCCAAAAAACCCTGGGCTGGGGTAGGGGGTAAACAGACACACTGCAGGAAAAATATCACTGCACTGGTACAGAGGGGGCATGGCTGGAGCCCCCCACCCTGGGAAGGTGGGTCCTGGCTGGTGCCCTCCCTCCTGACCCTGCTGAGCCGCAGAGCACACCAGAGTGACATTTGGTGAAGTCCAATTATCCACTTGCTGGTGGCAGGAGGAAATTTTAAGAGTTGGGGTAGAAAACAAAGTGAAAGTGGAGGGTTTTTTTGATTTTTTTTTTCCTTTTAACCAGCCTCTCTTGATGGGATCCCGTGGATTTAAGGACACAGGAGGAGATAAGGCAGCTGGGGGGTCCCGGGAGGGACGGTCGCAGCGAGTGTGTTGGGCTGTGGGGTGAACACAGCCCTGATTCCTTGGTCAGAGTGTGGCTGGGAGATTCCTGGGAATTCTTAAATCCAGTTGCTGTCTGGCAGCTGGGAAAAGGGACGCTGAGTCCTCATCCATCTGGGCAGGGAATGCCTGGCTGGCCTGGGGAGAAGGAGGAGGAGGGATGTGCAGTGGGGGTGCAGGGTGGGCTGTACCCTCAGTGGGGTGGTTTCGGTGGGGTGTTGGCTGTAACCAGGTGGGGGGACACAGGAGGGGTCCCTCCTGAGGCACTGCAGCGGCTGAAGGGTGCGAGGAGTGGATGTGCCAGAGGCAGGAGGTGGCTCCGTGGTGGTTCCACAACGCCCTGGGATTGGCACTGGTGGAGAAGGGTGAGGAGGTGTGAGAGCAGCGTGGTGCTTCCTCCAGGGAGCTGGGCAGGTGCTGTGGCTGCTTCCTTTCAAAGGCAGTGGGAGGGACTGTGGTGGCCCCAGTCCTGCAGCTGTGGAGTCCCCAGTTCTGGAGCTGTGGTATCCCCAGTCCTGCAGCTGTGGAGTCCCCAGTTCTGGAGCTGTGGTATCCCCAGTCCTGCAGCTGTGGTGTCCCCAGTCCTGGAGCTGTGGTACCCCATCCCTGGAGCTGTGGTGTCCACATCCCCAGACATGTGGTGTCCCCATATCCAGACTTCTTGTGTCCCCATCCCTGGAGGTGTGGAGTCCCCAGGCCTGGAGCTGTGGTGTCCCCATCCCCAGACTTGTGGTGTCCCCATATCCAGAACTGTGGTGTCCCCATCCCCAGACTTGTGGTGTCCCCATATCCAGAACTGTGGTGTCCCATCCCCGGAGCTGTGCTGCCACGGGATCCCTCCGAGCCTGGAGCCGAGCATCCCCTGGGCGGTTGTGCATCCATGGGAGGTAATTTGCCAAATTCCTGTTCCCTGACCACCCCATCACCAGCTCCTCAGTCCTGCCAGGGCCAGAAGGGGCACTGCCGGGGTGGGGGGAGCTGCTGGCACGTCACCATTGGCACGAGTTGCTTGCTCACCTCGGTAAGACGACAGGCGACGGGGAGCACCAGGACGGGAAGGGAGCGGGGCTGGGAGCCCCCCGGGTAAACACATGGCTCAGCTGGACTGTACAAGGCACGGGCAGCGTGTCCCCCCCGGGGAGAGACACGTGTGCCCCCCGGGAGAGACACCTGCCCCGAGCTGTGGGCAGAGCAGGGCACAGCTGGCTCAGATCTCGGTGGCGATGATGTCCTCATAGGGCACGTCAGCACCGGGGATCTCCAGCTCGATGGGCTCCTTGCCGTCCTCTCCCGCAGCGAGCTGCTGCAGCATCTTCTCCAGGTTCTGGTTCCTCTTGTACATGTGCAGGTAGCTCTGCTGCAGCTGCTTCTGGTAGTGGATCACCTTCTCCTTCTCCTCCTTCCACGTCTGCCGCTCGTGCTGGAAGCCAGAGGTCATCTGCTCGTTGTTGTCCCGCTCAGCCTTCAGCTCTGCCCGCAGCCTCTCCACCTCTCCCTGCAAGGCTTGGGCCTCGTCCAGCCCAGCACAGGGCCTGGGCCCCTCCCGGGCATTGCTCAGCTGCTCCTTGAGGATGGCGAGCTCCGTGCGCAGCTCCACGATCTCCTGCTCCAGCAGGTTCACCTTCTCCCGCAGCAGCTCCGACTCGTTCTTCTTGCGCTGCAGCTCGTTCTCACACACCTCCAGCTCCATGGACTTGGTGCGCAGGGACATCTCCAGGTCCTGGGTCTTCATCTCCAGCCCTTCCATCTTCATCCTCACCTCCTTCAGCTGAGCCTTCAGGCTGAGGATCTCGGTGGTCTTGGTGTTGAGCTCCGTCTGGGACTCCTTCAGCTGCTGCTTCAGGAGGGAGATCTCCCCGGATTTCTGGCACACCTGTGGGGAGGGGTGGAGTGCCTGAGTTGGGGTTGGACCTCGGGGGAAGCCGGTGGCACCCCGTGTGAGCCATGCTGGGGTTCAACATGTAGAGACCCTGAATTTAATTTATTAATGCTCATTTATAATTAATTTAGTTATAATATTAAAAATAATCATTATTATTAAACTTTGGCATTTTCATCGCTTTAACAGCCTTTGTTCAGCAACACGCAATGAGTGAGTAAATTTAACTTAAGCAGAGAGTGGAAGGTTTTACTGCTCCCTAATAAATGGCTGTGACAAGCCCAAGTAGTTCCAATTTCCACGTGGGGAGGCAGCTTTACTGCTCCTCTGGGGCAGGCAGCTGGAAAACCCTGTGCTGGAGGCTGGAAATGCCAAGTTATTTAAATGACTGAGCGTTTTTATGCACTGGTTGTTTCCTTGGGTGATGGGAAGGGCTGAGGAGTTAAGAGGGGCAGTGAGAACCTCAGTCACAGCTCACACAGCCTCCGTGAGACAGCCCATGGATCTCCTTGGGTTTAATGTCCATGTCCTACAGCCCTGGACGCCCTGCGGTGCTGCTGGGGGCAGGAACAGAGATGGAGAAGGGCTGTGGGTTTTCCTGCTGCTGTTGGAGCTGCCACCTTCCCCCCCAACACACACACATTGTTCTGGGCATCCTCAGCCCGAGGTTTGGTGCCCCAGTGCCACTCACCTCCCACTGCGTCTCCTCCAGTGCTGGGGCAAAGCTGGTCTTCTCCTTCTCATAGGACCTCAGCTTGGTCTCCAGCAGGTTCTGCTCCTTCATGAGTTTCTCCAGCTCCTCCCGGAGCTGCTGCTTCTCCTGCTGCAGCTGGAACACCTGGAGGTGAAGGACCTGCTGCGTGCGCTGTGTTTTCTGCGACGTTTGCTTGAGTTTGCTGTTGCATTTCTGCTTGAGGCCCTCCAGCTCCTCCTTGCAGCGCCGCTGCTTCTCTTCATAAGCCTGGCAGGAGCTGATTTCCTTCTCCTCGAAGCTCGACTGAAGCTCCTGCAGCTCCCCCTCCCTCTCCAGCAGCTTCTGCTCCAGCTCCTGGATGGTGGACTCGTCCGTGGAGATGGGCGAGCGGATGCAGGTGGTTTTCTCCGCGGCTCTGTCGTGGTGGTGGTGGTGGTGGTGAGAGGCTTTGCCGGGGTTGAGGATCTTGTTGCCTCCATCAGAGAAGGACATGGCCTTGAGGCTCATCATGTTGCTGTCCTGGATGATGGCACACTGCAGGATGTTGTGGGCAGAGCCCCCGAAGCGGCTGATGGGGCCCATGGGTGTGACGAGAGGGTCGAGCTGGTAACTGCTGCTGGTGCTGTGGGTGGGCAGGCTGGACATGGAGTTCCTGCCGGAGTCAGACAGACCCCCCGAGCACAGCACGGGCTTCAGCTCCTGCTCCTTGGTTTTCTCCGGGGGGAGCTGCCCCCCGTTCTCGGGCGGGGAGGAGGAGGAGTGCAGGATGGCCCCGGAGCGCGGCAGCACCGGCTTGAAGGCGGTGGGACGGGCAGGGGGTTTATCCACGCCCTGGGGGGAGAGCAGAGCCCGTCAGCACGGAGCCAAACCAAGCCATCTGTCCTGCCCCCACCCCTTCTGCCCCGCAGGGATGAGACCCCCCATTGTGGGACGGCACCGCTCGCCCTCAGGGGCCAAAAGCTCGGGAAGATGCTCAATGGGTAAAGCTGCCTCTGCTGGGAGGCGATGGGGGGGTGTGGAAATCAAAGGACCCACATGTTCTGGGTCATGTTGCATGACTTTGGATCACGTTGCATGACTTTGGATCATGTTGCATGACTTTGGATCATGTTGCATGACTTTGGATCGCACTACCGATCCAAAGCCCCAAAAGTAGAGGGTGGCACACTGCCCCCAGCACCTCCCCTGCTGCCCCTCGGCTCCCTCCTCCCACCGCAAGCTGTTTTCTCCGCTCCTTCTCCCGCAGCACAACCAGGACAGCCTTGCGGTGGGACCCGCACCCTCTCCGAGGACTGATGGGATCCAGTGGGACGCCCCCCACTCCCGGGGCCACCATCTCCCCCCACTAACCACTTCCAGCTGGCTGGGAAAGGGCATCAGCTTCTGCGGCGTGGGGGTCCCAAAATCCATGCCGCTCGTCCCCGCCCCGCCCAGCTCCGCTCCGGCCAGGGCGGTGTAATCCCGGTGGGCGCCGTGGGACTTCTGGCTGACCTTGATGTAAAAGAAGTCCTCATTCTTGCTGCTTTTGGAGCCAGACTTGTGGCCGGAGTCCTGCGAGAAGCCGAAGCGGAGCAGCCCGTCCGAGTAGCGGTTGAGCTTCTTGAGATGGGAGGACTTGCGGAGCTTGTAGTGAGAGGCGCGGCAGTGCTTGCTGTGGAAGCTGTGCCCGGAGATGAGGCTGCTGACGCTGCCCATGCTGGGCACGGCTGGGGCACGGCTCCGGGCAGCGGGGCCAGGCGGAGATCATAGCAAAGCCCTGCGTGCAGCCGGGAGCGGGTCTGGGGACAACAGGGAGAGTGGGGTCAGGAGGAGCCACGCTGGAGGTGGAGGGGAGGCTGAGGATGGAGCTCATCGGGGTCTGCGGCTTCTTCTGGCTCTGGGTGAGCAGGGATAGGACCCCGGGAACGGCTGGAGCTGTGTCAGGGCAGGGGCAGGTTGGGTATCAGGGTTCCTCCCCCAGAGGGTGGTGGGCACTGAAGAGGCTCCCCAGGGTTTGGGAACAGCCCCGAACCTGCCAAAGCTCAAGGAGAGTTTGCACAGTGCTCTGAGGAACAGGGTGGGATGGTTGGGGTGTCTGTGCAGGGACAGGGGTTGGACTCTGGTCCTCGTGGGTCCCTTCCAGCTCAGGATATTTTGTGATTCTGCTCTAAACACACCTCACAGGCATCTCTGGGTATGAGCCAGCACCGACAGGGTTTGTGCAGAGGGCACCTCTGAGCACATCTCCAGTGTGTGCCCAGGGCTGGGGCTGTGGGTGCAGATGAACCAGCTGGTCCTCAGGTATGTGAAGGGACAGGGATGTTGAGTGAGGCTGATCCACCCCATTCCCAACCCCATGGGAAGGAGGGTGGCAGCCAGGGAAGAGCAGGGCTTTCCCCTGAGCCTGGGGATGGCTCCAGGAGCCTCCCACAGGTTGCCTGAGTCCCCCAGGCCAGGTGGCACCCAGGGTGCCACAGCTCCTGGATGTTTGGGCACGTCCTGCCCCATGCCAGGGTCTCATCGTGAGCTGTGGGGTTCAGCACACCTTGATGAAGCCAGGAGGGTTCTCTACAGGCGTCTCTAAAAATGACAAGAGGAGGAAAAGGGACTTGTAGTGATTTTTAGGTGCCTGATGGGCATAATTTCAACAAGCACCCGAGGCTTCTGCTTGTTCTGTGCCGGATGGATCCCGTCTCCTTCCAACACAACCAGTCACAACCTCTCCTGCATGAGCCTGTACTCCCTGATTCCTCTCCAATTTTCAGTGCTCCTCTTAACCTGCCTGAAAAGGGAAGCTGTGAGGCTTAATTATACTTAATGGTTGTGCAGCACTCCAGAGGACAAGAGGCCCTGTGTGTGTGTGTGCTGAGTGTTGTGATTAGGGATCAGAGGTATGCGGGACTCTGTGCTCCTTCTCTTTGCTGTGGGGGAAAAAAGAGAGAAAATAAACCTCCAGGTCCTGGTGGCCTTTGTGGTGCTTGGCTCCCAGTGCCAGGGCTCTAATGGAGATGCACTTTCCATCTTGGTAATTAGAGGGAGAAAGGGGAAGGCACATAATCCAAATGAGCTGAATCCCATTTGCACAGGATGAGTGGAGAGGAGACATTTCTGCTCCTTGCTGTGTTTGGAATAGCTCAGAGCTCACAGTGTTGGAACTGTGTGCCCCAGGTCTTCTCCAGAGCTACCCCAGGTTGAGCTCCCATTGCCCAAACAGGCATCCAGGGGGTTGAAAGTGTCTTCTGGCAGTGGGACAGGGTTGAGTGGGTGATGGAGGGGGTGTGCCAGGGCATCCTTACTGCCTCATCCTCAAGTTCCAGGGAGTCACTCCTATATTTTTCCCCTTCTTGGATATATCCCACTTTACACCTGCTCCAGTGCCAGCTCCTGCATCCCAAACAGGGTAACACCAACCTGTGCTCATCCCTCAGCTTTATTTGTTTCCTTTTCTCCGTGCCCCGAGGACCCAGATTGATGAAGTGCCAAAGAAAGGAAAGTCCTAAAGAGACAGACTATCCGCTTTAATCCCTAAATCCATTTTTGGGAGATTAAGAGCAGTAAGTAAGACCGGAGGGCTGAGCTGCTGCGGGATGCTGATATGTTAAAAGTGATAAATGACTTTGGCTTCATTCATTCTCGCAGGGGAAGAGGCACAGCGTGCAGAGGGAGGGGGAGGAATCGCTGCAGGGAAGGGGATAATTGGCCCAGGAGGCTCAGTGTGTTCCTGACACCTCCCGTGTGTGTCGGCAGGGGGGAAAGGCACTGTCGGAGCAGCTGCAGCGGCAGCGTCACCACAGAGGGTTCAACGCGTGCCAGGGAGCAGCTCCGGTGTATTGGCACACACCTGGGCACAGCTTTTACACCTGGCACAAGCAGGGAGGAGGTCTGATTCCCTAAAACAGAGGTTACAAGGGTTCACGGAGCTGGTGCTCCAGGGATTCCAAGCTCGCTGTCCCCTCGGATGGGTGTGCCCTTGGTTTTTGGGGTGGGAGAAATGAGGGGAGGGAGAGCTGGGGCTTTCCAGCCTCTTGGCAGGAGGTGTTTCGATCAATCCCAACCCTCCCACACATGCCTGAGAGGGTTGGGCACGTCTTTTTCTTCTCCTTCCCTCTTTCCATTTAAAAATGAACACTTTGAAAGCCGTGGAGGAGTTGGAATTCATGGGCAATGAGGGCAGAAAGGGGCAGGCTCTGGAGACAGCAGAGCTGGGAAGGGCACAGGCTCCTGCTCCAGCTTTGGGGCAGCTCCAAAAAGGGGGCCAGACTTGTCCCCCTTCCTTGTTCAGCCTCACATTTGCATCTTCCCCTGCATCAAATCCAGTGCCCGTGTGGCTCTACAGGGAGCCAGGTGGGTTTGCTGAGCCAACCAAACCCAGTCATTACGTACACGTATGGACACAGACACGTATATATATATGTGTGTGTGTAAAGGGGATTGCAAGCTTGGCAACAGGCACAATGGGGCAGGTCAGGCTTGCTGCAAAGTGTAAAAAGGGGGCTGGGAGGAAAAAACTTAAATCTAAGTGATACTGAGAGTGCAGGGAATGGAAATGGGGGAGTCCCAGCACGGGCAGCTGCGATGGCAATTGTCACCACGCCAGCCTGGCTCTGTCCCCAAAGCCAAGTGCTGCACCCGCCCAGCTCAGCCCCAGCCCCGCCTGGCTCTCGACGCTAAATGTGATTACTCTGAGCCGTGATTTGCCCTGTCACTCACCAATTAACGGGGACAGAAAGCCAGAAAAGACACACGCCTTCCCCTCCCGCTCTGCCGCCTCCAGCAAATGAGCCCTTGAAGGCTCTTTTGTCGGTGGGGCAAGGGGGGAGGCGGCCGGGGGGGCTGCAGCACGAGCAGGGACCCCCCGAGCAGTGTCTGTGCTCCACGACCCTTCGAGGGCCGGGAACAAAACCCTTTGAGTCCCAGAATCCCAGAGCAGGCAGGGTTGGAAGGGACCTCTGGAGATACAGTCCCAGCACGCAGGTGAAGTGGGGAGGTGTCGGGCTGGGGGCCCAGCAGCGCTCCCGGGGGGACAGACCCACCCAATAAACACCCAGGTAGTGTGGGCTAAACCCACGGCACGTGGATGCTCCCACTCCTGCCTGTGCAGAAAGAGGGGGGGGAAAAATGAATGGCATCCCATCATCCCAGTCATGCCTTCCCTGCACGTGGGAGAGCAGCTCTCCCATCGCCTCCTTCCTGAATGGGCTGCAGGAATTTAATCCAATCTCCTTCCAGCGCAGCTTCTTTGAAGCTTTTCCCTCTCCCCTGCAGTTTTCTTTGCAGGCAGCAGCTTCCCCTCCACCGTCCCCAACAGGTCACCCTCGCAGGAGCTCTGGTTTCCTCCCAGGTTTCGCAGTGTCACTCACTCCCTGCTGGTCCTGTTCTTCCCCCACCTCGGAACGCCAAAGCTTCCTTCTTCCCTGCAATCCCTCGCCTACTCTTTTTCCCTCTTGAATTTATTATTCATCCTTTCTGTGCAGATGCTCCCACACATTTGGGTGTTTGTTGGGAGATGCAGAGATAACGCAGGAGGAGCTGCCAAGAGCCGGGCTCCGGGATCAGCCTCCTTCCTCTTTCCCTCCGTCGCTGCCAGGTGATGTGCCCCCGTTTTACGCAGTGATTTGGGTCTTTTGAGACACCAGGAATGTGGCCCTGGGGAAAAGGTGGGTATTTCCAGGGTAAAAAGCCACGCACATGCCACCTGGAGCATCTGACTTATGCTTTGAGTGCACCCAGGGCTGCGTGAGCATCTACCTGCCTCTGCTCCAGCTCCTGCCCGCCCTGCCCGTGCCCAGCTGCAGCCGGGCTCTCCAAAAACTTTCTCAGTTCGGCCTCCAAATAAATGGCAGCTCCAAGGGTTTGGGGAGAGCCCCACCAGCGAGCCGACCTTGCCCCCACCCTGTAATCGTGCCCCTCAGGGCGCTAATGCGGGTGAATTCAGAGCCTGGCCGGGCAGGCGCCCGGCCCGTGGTGCTCCATTGTGGCTCGGGGCCCCACGACAAGGCTTTCATTCACTGCCACTCATTGTCCCCTCTCATTCACTGCCATTCACTGGGCTCCTTTGGATCCGAGGCCGGGAGTGAATTGAGCACAAAGCACACGCCATGTGTCCCGCCCTGATCTGCCATTAGTGAAGGGGGACACTCCAGATGAAGAATAACCAGCCTCAATTACATGTTACATCCACTCTAATAGCCCGGGAGTCCATCACACTTAATGTTGTTTCAATGAACACTGAGAGAATTCACACCCCCTGCCTGGCGCTTGTTAGAGGGGCCAGCAGTGCCTTTGCCAGGGGGCTGGGTGGGCTTGGTGCCAGCGTGGCAGTCCCAGGCCATGCTGAGGCAGTGCCAGTGTCCCCTGGCAGCTGGTCATCCTGCTGCAGACCCTGGAGAGGGGTGAAGGTGAAAGTGCTTTTCCCCTCGACAGGGGAAAAAGCCAAAAAAAGCACAATTTGCCTCCGTTCCGAAGCCCGTCGGCAGCACCAAACGCTGCCTCTCTGCACCCAGTTCCTGGGAGGGTGGCTCAGGTGAGGGTCACTTATGCCACCCTTCCTCCTGCTGGAAAAGCCCAAAATCAATGCTGAATTCAGGGGAGGGCTTGGATGAGCTGCGGACGCTTCTCACCCATCCACGCGGCGATGGAGGCACCAACCCCGACCAGGGATGTGCCAACAAGTGGCTTTACTGGGAGAGCAGGGTGAAATCATCCCTGAGAGGATGGGGGCGGGTCTGAGGCCACTGGCTGGAGCTGTGTTTGGGGAAGCCAGGCCCGGAATAAGAGGCATTTCTCAAATTAACAGTGAATCACATCGGCAGGGCGAGCTTTAGAGGGTCTGGGCTCCACACCCGCTGTGCTGTTCCTGCTCCCACGCTGCTCCTGCCCTTCCCTGTGGGGCTGTGGGGGGGACAGGCTCCTGGCTCTGCCCGGGGACGATTGCTCAACCCACAGAACACTGGTGTCAGCAGAGTCCCATGACTCCCAACATCTGCATTTCTGCAGAGCCTCGTGCTTTCTGTGCAGCGAACTCTGCCTGGGCAGTCGTTCTGAGCCCAGGCTCAGCACCAGCAAATCCACAGGCTGGGAAAGGGAGGGATCATTGTTCCCTCTGTCTCACAGCCCGAGGAGGATGCACAAGTGAGGAAAAACCTTGTTACTGGTGGCTGAGAGGTCACAGCCAGCAGCTGTTTATTCCCAGGGGAAGCCAATGTTTGTCCCGGCAGCCTGCAGGGAGTTACAGCCCATGGGAAAGGCATGGCTGGGCTGGGGAAGTGTCACTGGCATAAGGGTTGGGTCAGGAAAAGGTCCTTCTCCCAGAGGGTGGTGGGCACAGCATGGAGGCTGGCAGAGCTCCAGGAGTGATGGACAACACTCTCAGGGACAGGGTGGAATTGTTGGGGTGTCTGTGCAGGGCCAGGAGCGGGATCAATGATCCCCGTGGCTCCCTTCCAGCTCGGGATATTCTGTGATTCTATGAACCAATCCTCAGGCTCAGAATGTCACCAAACAACGCTGTGATGAGGGACAAAACATCCCCTGCTGTCCCTGCTCCCCCCTGCCAGCCCAGCCAGAGGGCAGTGATGGAATAGTGTCACTAACAGGCTCTTAGGGAAGCTGCTGCTCCCTGTCCAGCTTGTGAGCATCACTCCTGAGCCAGCCCCTGTGTCTGTGCACAGAACAACGAGGGATTTCTGGAGCTGAAACACCTCAGCTCTTCCCCAGACAGCTGCAGTTTGCATTAAACAGCTCCACAGGCAAACAAATGCAAGCACTCTCAGGAGCTGGGCTTGAGGCAGCCCCAGCCCTTCTCCTAGTGCCTGTCTGACCCTGGACAGGAGTCATTCCCAAGAGGAGCTGGCTCCATCCAATGCCCTTGCTGGATGCAATCACAGCACCAACAGGCCAGAGTGGGAATATCCCAGGAGCCTGATTCTCCATGTTATATCCAAATTAGCTTGGTCTTTATTCTCCTGACAGCACATACTTCTGTAAATTACCCTCAATCCCACCTGTGGCATTCCCAGCTCCCTGCTCAGACTGGAGCCCAAACGTTTTCCTCCCTGTGTTTTGGGTGAAATTACCTGCAGGGCCCTCCAGCTCCCAACCTTCCCTCCACCACGTGTCAAACCCTACCTGTGCCACCCAGCTCTCCCCAGATTTATTCCCACTCCTGCCAGCAGCCTCCTGTCACACGGATTTTGGAGCTCATCAGTGATTCAGCAGCGGAGCACAGCACCCACACAAGTCATATCAGTCATGCTCTGGGTACAAAGGAAACACTTGTATGAGACATACTTAAATATTCCTGTGGTGGGGAGAAAGATCTTTTCAGCTTAGCTAATTCCTCCCAGCATCTGGCTTTTCCCACTAATGAGCAAGTAATACTGCAATTAAAGCCCTGCTAATTGGGAACTCACAAATGCTGGTCCCTGCTTTTGTCTCTTGCAGGTTTGGGGACGGGTCCTGGCACACCTGGATGGTGACACTAGCACCAGGGAAGGGCCACGCTGGTGAATTCACTGCCTTCCCATGCCAGGGACCACCAGATCCAGGGGAAACCAGCCAAGCCCCCTCCGTGCCACACGCTGGGGCAGGACCCCTCTGCTCAAGGCGAGTTTGGGGGAGCTTTTCACCGGGGAGAGGGAGAACCTCCCAGCAGGTGCCACGCAGGGTGGTCCGTCCCAGCGAGGCAGCAGGTGCGGAAGGACGGGTGTGGTTATTTTGGGAGCCGTCTGGGGCCGGCAGGTGGTGCCGGGGTGGGCGACAGCTGAACGCGGCTTCCTCTCGGAGCCCTTCTCGCGCATCTATTTCCGACCCTGCTCAACACAATCTGCCAGGGTGGGAGAGGGGGAGCACCCAAAAATCCTGCCTGCAAGGGTCTGACTTCCTTCAGGCAGCTCAGGGGCTCCTGTGCCTCGTCCAGGACGGGCAGCTGGGAGGATGCTGTCTTGTAAGCCCTGCCCAGAGCCCCCCGACCCGGGGCCGGTGGGGTCTAGTGTCCTACAGATCCTCCCACGAGCCTGCCCTGGGGGGCTAATTGATGGAAAAGCTTTGTTCTGCCCAGCTAAAAATAGCCAGGGCTTCATGTAACTTGAGATGAGCCCTAAATTCTTCTCCTCCCAGCCTTCTCGCTTGCACGGGCTTCGCACGTGTCTTCCTTCATCCCCCTCATTATGGATAAAATTGTGATGAGGAAAAAGTGAGCCCGGTCCCCCCAGGTTATGACAAGCACCAAGGGGTTCTGCCACAAGCCACCAACCTCCCCAGCCACCAAGAAATACCAGACTAAGGTCTTTTGCTGCTGCAGAACTCCCCCAAGAACATAGAGGGGAGCAGCATCCTCTCCATGTACAGGGAAAATTTAGAAGTGGTGCCGCAGGCTGCCATGGAGACAGGGCTCTGTTTGCAATCTTCTTGCTTTTTATTGTCTCCCCCCCTCTCCCAAGCTGTTGAAAAGCAGCCAGGAGCATGGCTGGCATTGCCTCCACGCTCCTGATGGTCACACTGCCCAGCCCACCTTCCCTGGCTGTCGTGGAGGTGCTCAGGAGGCCCAGCTGGGTCTCCTCTCTGGTCCCTCATCTCCTCAACATGCCACTTTTGGCTCTTCCTTGCAGTATCTGGGGCTATAAAGCAAGTTTGTGCTGCTCTCTCTCAGCCCTGTTGGGTTTTTGATGTGTCCCTTGCTCTGGTGATGGCCAGGAAGGTGAGGACATGAGCAGCCAGGGGCTGGTTTGGGGCATATTCCTAAAATCACAGCTTGGAGACTGTCTAAGACACAGGAAGGGAAATAACTGGCCCTGGCAGCAGCTGAAACCCCTCAATCTCTGTCCTTCCCCTTAGAAAAAGTGTGAGTATCAGAGAAAGGACTTCTCCAAGGTCGGACTTCAAGGTCTTCCAGCAAACTAAGCATCATGGCACACCTAGGCTTGACTTCACAAAGCTGAGCTCCAAAACAGATCTGGGACTGTATCAGTGCTACCAGTTACACCATGGATTTGTCAAAATTGGGGTATTTTTGTCCCCTGCCTGATGGTCAGTCAAGTGGGAGCTGAGAAAAGGCAACCTGAGCATGTTGATGATCCAATCTGTCCTTGCTGCAAAAGCATCTGCTGCTGCTGTCTCCTCATCCTTCAGCTCCCTCCCTTGTTTTCCAGTGCCATATCCCCATCCCTGCTCTGCTCAAAGCTTCAGTGCAGCAGCAGAAGGAAAGGAGAAGGGAAAAAAAAAAAAGGCAAATTCAGTTCTCGCTTCCTCTTTTCCTCCTCCTCTATTTTTCAGACTTGGCCCGTGGTGAAAACCACCCCTTTAATGCCTGGCTGCCAAATAGAGCAATTCTCTCAACAGAGAAATGTACATCAAAGTTGCAAGGAATATTCAATTAACCTTTAAAGGAGATCATCCCTAACTGGCTTAGAGAGATGTCACTAAATTGTTTAAAAAACTAAACACAGGCACTTGGATTTTGGAGGAGCAGGTCTGTGGAGACAGCTCTGGCTGCTGGCTCACTAAAAAAAAAAGGGCAATTAAATATCTAAATGTGCTTTTCCAACTGGCATCCTGAGCCAGAACCTCTGACAGGGTTATCTTTGCTTAGGCAAGTGGCCAAATCCATTGCTCTGCATCTGGGAAACGTGGAATGACTGAGGAAACAGGGATGGCAACAGCCCTTGTGATCCCTGGGTGGACATTTGGGAGGGGTTTTCTTTTCGAGGGACAGAGAAGAAAGCTCCTCTCCAGCTCTCAGACCTGAGCACTGCCAGGGCCCAGTGGGGAGAGCTGCTCCATCCTCCAGAAATCAGAGGCTCAGGAGATGAGGCTCTTTAGTAAATCATTAAAAATCCTCTTATCTCAGAGTGTGTCCAGGCATTGTTACCCTCTGCTGGAAGGAGCTGCCTTCCACTGAGGCCTTGTGCTGCTACCAGGAGAGAAATGCAGATCTTTCAGCTCAGCAGGAAAACTTCTGCCTGTGAGGAAGAGGAAGGTCAGGCCGGGGATGCTGCTGAGAGGAGCCAGGAAGGCTCAGCACTTGCTCCTGCAGCTCTGCAGGAATCCCAGCACACCTTGTGCAGTCCCTCACACTGGATTTGGCTCCCCAAACCCTAGCTGAGCACGGTCAGTGCTTCCCACAAACAATCTGGGAATTGCTCACCCAGAGGGCTGAGTTTTCCTGCTCACGGGGGGCTCCTCTCCGTGGAGTGAGCAAGCACAAAACCCCAACAGCAGCAAACAGTCTCTGTAGGAAAGTCTTTGTGACCCATGTGCCAAATCTTCGTGCATTCCCAGCTATTTTTAACTAATCCCTGATGGAAAACGTCCCCTGAGGTCCTGCCCACCCCCAGGCTCACGCCTGCACTGCTGCTCTCCCTGACCTGGTGCCTCCTCCCTGCATCCTGCCCCTTCCACGGGTCTTCTGCCTGCACTCCCCCTGGGAAAAGCCACCACAGCAAACCCCAGGGCAGCTGGCAAACGTGGACCACCAAATAAATTAGGCAGGGGGAGTGGATTTTAAGACCTCCCAGGAGAAAGAAGTATTTATAAACACGCGAGTCAGTGGCTGAGGAGGGGAGAATTGGGGGGAAAAAAGCCTCCAGGTTTCCTGTCAGGGTTAAGCTTTCCCTAAATGCTGCAGGATTCAGGTCCCATGGCTTGGGGTAGAGGGCATGTGGCTCCGTTGTGGAGCCGTGTTGGGCCGTGCTCCTGTCTCTGCCAGCCTGGGCTGCTTTGGGAGCAGTTTTAGCCCCACTTTTAGCAGCAGTTTCCCGGAATAGCCGCCGTGCTACTACGTTTTCACACCTGTCCACGCAGCACCTTGCACCTCGGGCTGAGCTCTTGCCAGGCTGCCCGTGGATGACTGAGTGTCCCGAGGAGGGAACCTGCAGCTCGGCTCTTGCTGCCAAGAGGTTTTTTTTGAATGGTCTCGAGGAAAGCAGGTTGGTGATCCCGGTTTTTGCCGCCTCTTGCACCGAGCTTGGCCGCTCTGCCCACCCCAGCGTGCTGCACATGCCTCACCTGAGAGTGTGCTGAGCAAGACTGGACCTGCCCACCGCAAAACAGAGGCTTTCCAAGAGGGGGGAAAACAGTGATTTAGGGCTGAGGATGCACCAGCAGAGCCAGGGAGGCGCAGGATGGGGGAGCAGCAGCTTGCTGGGACAGCACAGGATGCTCTGAGCTCCTGCAGCCGAGCATCTCCCAGCGCTGGGTTTCCCCCCTTCTGCCCAAACCTGGGGTGGGGGTCTGCCCTGCAGATTTGGTGGCTCGCTTGGTTTTTCTGGAGCTCTCATTTTCCTGCCTGAATCTCACATGCATTCGCCTCCCACCGCTCCCAGCGCCGCCTGCCAGGGAAGAGTGACTAAGGGGTGGGTGGGAGAGAACGACGCGAGCCCAATTTAGCGGTGCCAGGGGGAGGGGGTCACCCGGGGTGGGGGCAGGAGGGCTACGGGCACAGCTTGGGGCTCGGAGCATCCCCGGAGCCCACGATTGTGTCCCTGAGTGCGCCGTTTCGGCAGCTGCCATCAATTGTGTGTGTGTGTGCCCCCCTCCCCAACGCTGGTCGCGGTGAGGGTTTTGCACTTAGAATCCTTTGTCCCGCCGATTAATGGCCCTGGTGATTAATTGCACGGGCAGAGTGGCTAAGGGAGGGCTCTGCAGCCCCCTGGCAAAGCCTGGCTGCGGGTGTAGGGGTGAGCTGGGCACGTGGAGGGGGCTCGGCGTGTGACAGGGGCATGGCCAGGGCTCGGGCTGGCGTGGGAGGCAGGGACCAGGCGAGGAGCAGCCGGACAGGCTCTGTCCTGGCAGGGATTTCAAAGGGAGGTTAATCAGTGTCTGGAGCGATGGGAGATAGTGGAGGCTTCAACGAGGAGTTTTTCTCCCTGCTCGTGTTCTGCTCGCCGCAGCCTTCGGTGCGGAAAACAAGCTCTGGGGAGGAATTTGGACAGCCATGGAAACGCAGACCTGCTCTGGAAAATGGGTCAGGTGCCCGTCCCTCCGAGGCACACGTGGAAGGAGGGCACAGGGCTCGCTTGTGAACACGGTGGGGGAGAAAGAGGAAACCCCCCCTGAGCTGCTCTGCCGGGGCAGCCTTGGCTGAGGAGGGGCCCGGGGAGGGTTTGGCACTGCTGGAAGGGGCTGCCACTGGAACTAGGAGGGGAGGGTGGCCGAAGGGGACAGCGGGACATCAAATGCAAACTCCCCTGGGGAGTAAGGGATGTGTAGCAGGGATGCAGTGGTACCAGGTAGGAGGCGTGGGGGCACATCCCTGTGGGAGGGGAGCTGTCATCCCACTTGTGTGGGACCTTCTTGCCACGCCACCGGGGACCTGTCATGGGGCCAGAGACCCTTGAACACGAGAAAAAGCAAGGTGGTCTCTGCAGAGCCCAAGCAGGCGACTGGTCTGCTTGGAGACAGCAAGGTGGACACTCCTCGACTGGCTGAGCAAGGACAGGAGTATCATGAACCCAGCCAGGGACTCATCTCTGCTCTCGGTCCCCACTGGATTTGCAGCTGCTGGGCTGTGCAGGTCTGGCACCGAACCCAGAGTGTCAGCGGGGCGAGCAGTGACAGCCCAGAGCTGACTTCTGCCACAGCCATGGCAGCTCTCCAGCACTGCTTTTAAAGGCGAGATTAATCCCCTGCTTTCCCGGAGCTGCGCGGGCACCCCTGGGGGCTGTGCAGCCTCCGCTCGGCACTGACCTCCTTCCTGCCCACGCTTCTACCTGGCTGCGAATGCAGGCACGGCCCCTGCACGGCGAGCACACCCCGGGGGGACATCGCCAGAGCCGCCTGGTCAGCGCTGTGCACCGAGGGAATGCGAAACCCCTTCCAGCCACTCCTGGCTGTACCTGGATGATGCCGCATCCAGGCGCGACCGGCACTTCCCATAGAGGTGCCCGATGCCCACGCCAGGCACTGCCTAATCCCCTGCCAGCCGCGCTGCCCGGGCTCCACCGGCAAAGAATTCCTACACGGGAGCGCAGCCCCTCTCCCTGGATGGCTCCGTGCTGATGACAACAAACCAAAGGCATCCGGCTCCTTCCTTTCCCTTCCCTGCGAGTTTGGGGACTCTGTAACCTGAGGCAGCCCGCACCGAGGTGCTGAACACGCAGAATTTCCTCGCTGCCGTGCGAAAAAGAAGTTTGCCAGACTTCAGAGGGAAGCGAAAAGCCGGAGCTGAGCCCCGGGGGAGCCTCGGGCCGGGCAGAGGGGTGTGAGCCGGGGACGGGGGCGAGTCCAGCCGCTCCCTGGGGCGGCCCCGACCCTTTGTGCCCGAGCCCCGCGCCCTATCCCCGGGAGGGGGGGCGGTGCGGGGCATCCGCTGTGCCCGGAGAGGGCACGGAGGGGGTGTTTCACCCCAAAGCGACGCGCCTCCATCGCAGTGCGGGGAGTCCCGACCGCTCCCGGTGTCCCCGGTCCTCCCGCGCATCCCTCTCCCCGGAGCTCCCCGCGCATCGTCCCCCGCTGTCCCGCAGCGTTTCCCCGCTTCATCCCCCCCTTCCCCCGCCTGCTCGGAGCTCCCGGACACGAACCCCCACCCCGGTACC
>VXAU01005635.1:1225885-1291166 GCA_013399695.1 Formicarius rufipectus
GCCCGTGGCGGGGGAAAAGGGGGAGTTTGGCTACGCAATCTGGAGGGGCAGATGCTGAAGGAGAGGGGAGAGGTGCTTGGAGGGGGTGGAACGCGGGTGGATTTGGACTGTCCCGGCACTGGGATTGAGTCTGGCGCTTTGGGAAGCTCTTCGGGAATAGGGCCGAGAGCTCGGAGGAAGCGGCCGGCACCGGGAGCGCGCCCGGCCGGGGAAGATCCGGGGTGAAGTTCCTGTTTTGCTTGATTCGGAGCGAGGACGTGAAGCCGAGGCTCCAAATATCTCCAGTTTGGGATGAGCACCAGGGTGTGACCGGCTCATGCCACAACTAGTCCTTCACGGTAGAAATAAGGACACGTTCCCAAGGCCTCTGACCACGGGTCAGAATCGGTGGGGCTGGGAATTGCTGTGCCAAGGTGCAGAGCCTGGGGGCACCGGCCTCCTGACCCCTCCTGGCCTCACCTGAGTGCTGATCAGGGCAAGGGATGCCCAAAAGAAAAGCCCTGAAAATCCCTGCTAAATCACCTTCCTTCAGCTATCCCGGCTGGCCTCAGTTTCTGCAGCCCAACCGGGTTGTGCTTGTCCCCAGGTAAGGCCCTTCCTGCCTGTGCAGATGTGATTTTTCCAGTACCAGGCGCAATCAGAGCAGATTTCCCCACAACCTTTCAGACTTTCCACTCAGTGCATCCCTCTGCTCCCTGCTTAGCCTGGAACCGGCTTGGAGGCGCAGTCACTGCTCCCACATCCCTTCCCTCGCTGCACATCTGCCCCTGGGGAAGCCTGTTTGCCTCCTTCTTCCTCACCTGGTCGTTAATCTCTTCCTGCAGCAGGCAGGTGGTGCCGAGCCGGCCTGTTTGCCCTGGGCGCTGACGCAGCGCTCAGGAATTCGCTGGGCAGCTGGCAGCACATCTGGACTTGCCCCGCGCACGAAGCTGCGGGGCCGTGTCCCGGTCAGGTATGCGGGGAGTGGGGGGATTCTCCCACTCCGGTAGCTCCCCCGAGCCCCGTGTCTGCTCCTGCCGAGAGGGAACGGGGTCGGGAAGGATGGCAGCCCCAGCGCAGTGTGTGCCCTTCCCAAAATCAGCTTGGAAACCTCCTCCCCGGATGCAGCGGGAGGGAGCACAGCTCACAAACACCCTGCAGCAGCACAGGGGTCCAGCAGGACCCCCAGGAACGAGAGGACCGCAGGGACTAAACCAGTTTCAGACTGGTCAGCTGGTGGATCCCCATGAGGTTGGGGTGGTGTCCCGTGGGTGGTGGTCACCAGCCTTTGTGGCACAGCTCGAGGAGAGCAGCCTGGGCTCGACACGGGGGTTGGCTTTGCTCGCACTGGGGCAGCTCGGCTGGCACCCCATGACCAGGCAGGAGGCGCAGCCTGAACCCCAACCCTTCAGCTCCCAGTGCCAGGCCGTCTGACACGGAGCAGGAATGGTCCTGCCGGGGTGGAGCCCGGGAGAAGGGAGGTCTGAGCCCGACACAAACCGCAGGGCTTTGATTTATGGAGCTGGCGCTCGGCAGACGGGATCCACCCCCTGCTTTTTTTAATATTGTTTCCTGGCAGCTTAGTTGGTTTCTCTGCTGATTTGAGCAACGCTCCCACAATCCTGCGGGTGCCTCGTTGCCTTGAAAGCAGTCAGCTGGAGTGGGCTATTTTGGGAGCTAAAAACTGAAGGGAAGAAGGGGAGAGGGAAAGGGAGAGGGGGAGGAAGAAGAGAAGGAGACGGAGAGGGAGAAGAAAAAGGAGTGGGAGGAGGGGGAGAGGGAGGAGAGGGAAAGGAATAAGGAGGAGGAGGAGAAGGAGAGGGAAAGGAACAAGGAGAAGGACACACATTCACGTGAGCACAGAGGAATGGTTGAGCAGGATTCCACTCCAGGGGAAAAGGGACAAAAAGAAATTATGATTCATTTTCAGTCGAGCAGAACTTCGTGTTTTTATAGTTCAGTTGTAACAAAACAAGGGGGCCAAGCCAAGAAGTTTATTTGTACCAGATGGGCCAGCGGTTGGATGTGCAGCTTTCCAGGAATCCTCTGGACTTGGGCAGAGTTTGCAGCCTGGAGCTCAGCAGTTCGACCATCGGGGTGGTGGTGGGGACACACACAGGGTGGCAGGGGATCCTGCTGTGTCCCTTGGCTGTCCCTGGCGGGCTGGGGGGGCTGTGTTCCCACCACGCTGCCCTGGTGCTTGGCTCCTGCTGGGCTGAAACTCATCCATCCCGCTGCTCCTGTCAGCACTTGCCCCGTCTGCCGCGTCCTCACCCCCGCAAACGAGTCTGACGAGGGGGTGTTGCCTCAGCTCCGAGTCACCTGGAAGCTTTCCCCAGGCAAGGGAGCTCCGGAGAGAAATAGGAAAGAATCCTCGTGGAGATCTGGTTATTGAGGAGCACAGTCTGTCTATCCATGGGGTGCTCAGGCAGACCCCCACCTGAATCCTGGGGGGGTGTCTGTGCTCCTGGCTCAGCACAGAGCTTGGATTTCCCCATGGTGGGAGCTGACCTGTGGTGAACCCCCCACCTCCCGAAACACTCTCTTGTCTCCCACCCTCACTAACAGAGATTAAAAATTCCTCCAGCAACACCCAACAACAGCAACAACAACAACCCTACAATAATCCACTTTTTGCACTTTGGCTGCAAACAGGGGATGAAACACCAGGGACTGGTTTCCTTGGAGGAGATTTGGGCACAGAAATGTTCACCCGCCTCGCTCACGTCTGGCACCTCCGGCTGTGCTGGGACTGGCACAGGTAGTGACAGGGGGAGTGACTCAGACCCTCATCCCTTCCACTTCAGGCTTCCTTAATCACTGAGCTAAATCATCCTGGACACAGCCCCAAGTGGATTTGCATGGATAGACTGAATAAAAGTCCCTTCTCCCTTATATTTTAGGATAAAGAATAAGCAGAAATGACAGATACATGATTTTTATTTTTTTTTTAACTACCAGATTATTTACAAATCCATTACAATTGGATAGAACTTCGTTCATACTAATTTACTGCTCTGGGAAGGAATTACAAGATAATAAGATCAGTGATAAAAGCAAGAAGTAGGTGTATTTAATGACTTTTTTCCTCCCCCCAGTGTCAGAAGCAATATTGGAAGAGTGAGGCAATGCTGGGGAAAGGAAATGAACCCAGAAACACTCCAGAGGGTTGGAAGGCTCAGATGGCACCTGGAGGAGCAGGATAAGGACACCAGGATAATAAACAGTACCTTTATTTGTGCACGTGGGTTTTAAACAGCAAGAAAGGATGTGAAACCAAGAGGGGAAGTGCTGGTGGTGCAGGGAAGGGGCTTCCCTGTGCTGGAGCTGGGAGACAGGCAGGGTGGGCAGAGGTGGGGGTCACACAGAGAGATGTCACGGCCACCCTGGGATGAGGGACAGAGGGGCTCTGCCTGCTCTTCCCAAAACCACCTGGTCAGGTGTTTCCCTTCCAAGTGCACAGAAAGTGGCTGCAGGTATTCTCAAGGCTCGAGCCCTTCTGGAGGTGTCAGAGCTGAGATTTGGGACTTCTGGACTGGGGTGTGTCCTTGGGATTGCTGAGTGCTGGTCAGCGTCCTCCTTCATCCCTCCCCAAAGCAGCTCCTTAGCAAATACCCCTGCAGATGGTTCCCCTCCCTGGAATCACACACACCCCACTGTGGGAAGAGCTGTTCTTGGCCCTGCCTGGGGATTGGGATGTGGAATGCAGCAGGGAAGGAGTGTTTGGGGTTGGATCCTTTTGGCTGGCCAGGTGGATTACAAAGGACAATTCACCCAGGGACCTGCTCGGGCATAATTGTGTGGGAGCTGCAGGGACTTGTGTGCTCACAGAGGGGCTGCAGGATTAAAACCAGCCATAAACGCTGTGGGAGTGACCTGGAACGACCTGCCTAGGGAAGTTGTGGCTGCCCCATCCCTGGAAGTGCCCAAGGCCAGGTTGGAGCAACCTGGGCTGGTGGAAGGTGTCCCTGCCCATGGCAGGAGTTGGCACTGATGAGCTTCCAACCCAAACCATTCCATGACCTGTGAGACAGTGAGGGAAGAGCTCGTGTGTGGCCAAGGAGGATCCTGACTGGTGCTGCTGGTGGTTATTTATGTGTCATATGGGTTTTGCTTCAAAGCTCTTGCTGCATATTAATCAACCAGCTCAGCGCTGCCGTGGCCGAGCTCCCAGCTGAGACCCCTGATGTGCCCGGGGTATTGTCCCCATTGTGCTGCACAAAGCCATTCCCATCCAGGGCTGGGGATAATTCTTGTTTTGGTGGAGGCTGAGGGGAGAATCCATTCAAATAATCCTCTCCAAGCGTGTCCTCCCTGCCAGGGTTTAAGAGGCAAGTGAAGCAACGTGGCACCGCCACGCCACTTGCCAGCTCCTCTGTGCTCTCCCCTTGCACACTGTGTAATTTCAGGTGAAATCAAAAATAGAATAATCACAGAATGACTTGGGTTGGAAGGGACCTTAAATATAATCTTGTTCCACCCCCTGCTGTGGGCTGGGACACCTTCCACTACTCTGAGCCCCATCCAACCTGGCCTTGAACACTTGGGGCAGCCACAGCTTGGAAAGTAAACTCCACGTGGCATTCCCAGCCCAGCAGCACAGTGTCACTTGGTGAGTTCAAGCCTACTTAACCCAGACTTTGCTCCCAGCTCCCTTTCCTGGAGCCCTGAGAAGCAGCCAGGAGCTCTGGTTTCAGTCCCAGCCAGTTTAACAGCAAAAAAAAAAAAAAAAACCACCCTCAAAAGGTCATGAGAAAATTATTCCCATTCCATTTTAAAAAGGCAGATTGATATTCCCCCTTCCACTTCTGGGATTCATCTGTTCCTTTCCCATTGAAACTGGTGATAAGAGCACGTCTCAGCTCCTTGGGAGCTCTTCAGGCTCATCCTTTGGTTGACCCTGAAACAGAGACAACCCAAACCACATGCCCAGAGCCTCAGGTTTGTTCCAGAGTTGATTAAAGCTGCTTCATGTGCCCGTGGAGGTGGAGCAGTGATGACCTGCTGGGTATTGAGCTGGGACCAGTGAGCTGCACACCCCATCACCTCACAGAGCCTTCCTTGCCCAGTCCACATCTCACACAACCAGGAATTCTTCTAAAGCACCATCCTGGTGTCATTTCTTTCTGTGAGTGCTGGCAGTAAACACAGTTTCTGGTCCTCAGGGCCAGAAAGAGAAGCTGGAAAATTTGGCTCCTCAGGGCATTGGAGACAAAAGGCAACACACACACACCCCCTCAATATTTTATCTTTTAGAGCATCCTGTGCCACAAACCCCACTCCTGGTTTGTGGAGGGAGCTGATGGGTGTTATCTCAGGGGATGAAGGTGGGAGGCTGAGCCGGGATCCCAGGCTGGGCTCAGAAACAGGAATATCAGCCAAGCTGGAACACCCCAACCCCTGTGCTGTCCCAGTCCAGGAGCTCAGGAGCAGAAGTTTTCTCCCTTGCAGCCTTTTCCTCCTGCTCCTCCCCTCCCCTCCTCCTCCTCCTCCTCAGCATTACTCACCAGTTATGCAATGCTTATCTCCCAGCCCTGCACACACCAGTAACCAGTTGGGCAGCGAAAAATATTCTGCTGGAAAAAGCAGTTTGTCTGAGTGTGCCTGCCTGGCTCCCAGGACTCGCCCCCAGCATGGCACAGGTTGCTCCTCTGCTGCTACCAGGGGCAAAAAAAGAAGAGGAAAAGGGGCCTGATGTCCTCCTGGGACTACTCCATGTGCTGCTCAGCTCCGTTTGCTTCTGCTTCATTGGCCTACAAATCCAAATCCTCCTAAATAATTCAGCGGAGCTGCTGCACTAACAGGTCTAAATAATTCATCCTGGATCTTTGAGGAGGGAGATGTGGTTACATCACCCTTCAGAGCAAAGTTTCTGGGGCTTCTCCCCCTCCCCTCCCGAGCGCAGTTTCCCTTTGATCAAGCCGAGGTGCTCCTCTTAGTGCTGTTGGGAAGAGCTGCCGTGCTCGGGGCTTTGATGATCCCACCTCCCCTTCCGTGGCTCCCTGAGGGTGCAGGGGATCAGAGCAAAGCCTGGTCTCATCCAGGAATTCCCAGGAGAGAGCAGCAACGGGGCAGCAGCTCCTGGAGCACTGGGAACGAGGGGCAGGCTGTGCCACGAGGGGCTGCACCCTTTAGGGTGACCATCCCCCCTGGCACAGTGGGGACCTGTGATCCACCCGTTTTCCCTTTGGATATTTGGGATCGTGCTGTGCAGGGAGGGAGGTGGATGAGACAGCCCAGTCCTGGGCGAGGGGAGGACTTTAGGAAGGAGAAGATGGTCAGAACCGTCGAGCAGCCGCGTGTGAAACGCCCGCGATGTGTTTTCCATCCCCCTTTTCCCGGAGATGTCTCTCCCCCAGGGAATCTCCGAGCTGCCCTCTCCAGGAGCACACACGTGGCTCTGCTGTTCCAGGGGGCTCCTGAAATCAGGAATTGCCACCTGGATCTCTGTCCCAGCGCGGAGCTGTGGCAGGGGCTGGGTGGATGAGTGGGTTGGGGTGGTGCCCACGCAGCTCCCTCTCTCCTCCAGCCTCGGTGTAAGCAGCACACACCAAACAGGGCTCGTGCTGAAAGCGTTTTGTTTAAATATTTATAAATCCTTCCGGGCTTGAAGCACAGCCAGTTCTGGAGGTGTGCAGAGCTCTGCAGCCAGCATAGGATTTTGGGGGCTGGTGGGACCACACTGGGGAGGTTTGGGGGGTGAGGCTGTGCCCTGTCAGGGAATTGGGTGTTTTTGTGACACAGAAACAGCGGAGAGGAGCAGGATGCTGGCAGAGCTTCCTCTGCTCTGCCACTGCAGCCCCAGCCTGTGTCCTGAACCCCAAACCCACCCCGCATCCCAAAGGTGTCCTGGCTCCTGGAGAAGGTGGATATACAGCCAGAGGTTCAGACTGGGCAGAGAGTGGAGGAAATGGGGGTGAAAGAGCTTGAGCAAAGGCAAGAATAAAACTGATTATTCCCTTCCACTCGTCCGACCCTCTTTGTTTCCCAGACCAGCAAATCAGGATGCAAAAAAGCACCCCAATCCCCAACTGCTCTCCTTGTACTTTCCCATCCCTTTCTCCTCTGCATCCCTGTGATAAAGAGCTCCCTTCCCCAAATCCCCTTCCTCCCCAGTGTGGGGCTGGGCCTCAGCCTTATCTCTGCCTGGAGTAATTTGATTTTCAGCATTGGCAATTACCACAATAAAAGATGGGATTTGCAGCCAAGTGGTGGCTGTGGCAGCTGGGCTGAGACCCCCATCACCCCCCTCAGGGGGGTCTCCAGCCTCCTGGGCATGTGTGAGTCATGGCCTGGGAAATATCCCCCCCAAAAAAAGACAGGGAAGTGTTCCCTGTTCTGCTCTGCATTGGGACAGCAGTGGGACATGCTGCTCTCACAGTCCCCCAGGGACTGGGACTGGGTCGGGGTGGCAGCAGGGGGATGCTGCTGCCAGGAGAAAGGGACAGGATCCTTGTTTTTGGATTCACCCAGCATCATTTAATCCCTGGTAGGGGGGAGTTATGCCCCCTTTGCTGCCTCTGGCCCAGCTGCTCCTCCCCAGGCTGTCGATGGCTCCCATAAAACCCAAATGTTGAGCTCTGTGTATGATAAACCATAATCCAAACCCCATAAAGGAGCGAGTCCTTTGCATAATGATCCCACACAGTTCTTGTCGAAGAAAAGGGCTTTCAGAACACGCCAGGGCTGTGGTTTCCCAGCTCTCCAGCTCCCAGGGATGGAATGGGAACAGCAGGAGAGGCTGCTCAGGGGTCAGTGGACCCGTCCCCTGCAGAGATGTCACTCCCTTGGTGGGCGGGTGGGCAGAGCTGGGCCATCCAAAAGCTGGGGGGTGGGTCTGGGTTGGAAGGTGGGAGCCCCCCTGTCCGTGGGGAGAGGGCACAGGGGGACTCCTTCCCAAAAATGGTGCTCTGATGTGGCAGTCCTGGGTGAGGACTGAAGGATGTGGGGTTGTTTCTTCACACACTGGAGGCAGTCACGGGGTGTTTGTGCAGGGCAGGAGCCAGGAAGGGATGCCAGGAATTATTTTTAGGGAAGTTGTTTTGGTTTTAAGTCATGACTCATTCCTTGTCTCTTCTCCAGGGCAGTCACAGTTCAGGAGTCCTCAGAGCTGAGCAAACACGGGGTGAATGCAGTGACCAGTCAGGGGGAACTGGTGATCAGTTCAATTGGTGCACCCAAAAAACCCCTGTGTTTGCCCTTGCCCTGCACCCCTGGCTGTGCCCTGCCTTGTCCTGGGGCATCTGGGCAGCCCCCAGCACATTCTGGGTGTCAGTGAACTCTGTCTGCATCCAAAGGAGCAGATGAGGGGGGATCCTGGCCCTCTGCCTTGCTCAGATGAGACCCCACCTGCAGAGCTGCCCCAGCCCTGGGGGACAGCACAGCAAGGACATGGAGCTGCTGGAGAGAGGCCAGAGGAGGCACCAGGATGGGCAGAGGATGGAGCAGCTCTGCTGGGAGGAAAGGCTGGCCGAGCTGGGATTGTCCAGCCTGGAGAGGAGAAACTTTGGGGGGACTTCACTGTGGCCTTGCAGGACCTGAAGGAACCCAACAGGAGAGATGGAGAGAGACTATTTCCAAGGGCCTGGAGTGACAGGACAAAGGGGAATGACTTCAAACTGGGAGAGAGTGGGTTTAGATTAGAGATTAGGAAGAAATTCCTCCCTGGGAGGGTGTGAGGCCCTGGCACAGGTTGATCAGAGAAGCTGTGGCTGCCCCATCCCTGGAAATGTCCAAGGCCAGGCTGGAGAAACCTGGGCTGGTGGAAGGTGGGAATTGGAACAATAGGATCTATAAGGTCCCTTCCAACCCAGACCATTCCAGGATTCTCTGATCCCTCCGTGCAGGATGAAATACTTGTGCTGTTTCCACTGGAACAGGCAGAAAGCAGCCCAGTGCAGCCTGAGCTGAAAGGGCAGCTTTGGGGAGGAGGTTTTAGCCCAGCTCAAACACAGGATGTTTAAACTGGGTTAAAAGGCCCCGAGGGCACCGTTTGGGGGCTGCAGAGCAGCTCAGAGCGGGAGCATCCTTCGTTTCCCGTGGGAGAAACAGGAGCCAGCACACGCAGAGCCAGTTCTGGTGGGGTCTGAGAGGCTCCAGGAGTTGTTTATTTATGTCACCCGGGTGTGAATTCCCCATTTGGCCACTCTGTTGCAAATTCGAATCCCTTAAATCAACTTAAATCACTCCGAAATGCAGGCAGTAATTCAGGGATTTATTGAACCAGGGGCTGCATAAACACGGATTTAAGCTGGTTTCACTAAATCAGTGCAAAAGCCAGAGCAGATATTCTTCTCTGCTTTTTCTCCAGAGTAGTTTACACTGGTTTCAGGCTGATTTAAGCCAAGACTGGTCGGGGGGAGGCAGGAGACTTGACATCCCAATCCCCGGGAGAGCAGGACCCCACTGGCAGCTCCGCAGGCTCCTGTCCCAGGTCAGTCCCAACACACACCTGGATCTGCACCTCCAGCAGAGACATCCAGGCCTAAAACCTCATAAGAAAATGCCATTTTTTCCCCCACATCCCACCCACAGCTGGGTAGGAGCTCAGAGCTGCTTTCTGGGCGATGCCCACAGCAGCAGAGCCACGAGTGTGCAGGTGCCACTCCTGCAGAACTGAAAGGGCTAACTGGGAGGAGAGGGCAATTTGGGAATTCCTGGCACCAGGGAAGCACCCAGATGGGGTGAAACAAGTGGGAAGGAGCTCATAGAAGTGCTCCTGCAAGGCACAAAGGGTTTGGCTGCAGGAGGAGACACAAAGCCAGGGAGCCCAGGTAAGTCTGTGTGTGCCCAGGCTGTGCTGCTGCTGCTGCTCTGGCTGTCGCCTGGTTAAGGAGGTGGGGGCAGAGCTTTCTGCTGTGCAGTTGTTCCTCTGGTGGCAGGACAGAGCTGTCCCCAGGCTGAGCATGAGGTTGTTGTTGTCTCATCAGGAATTAACAGCCCAGAGGGAGAAATAAAGCAGGAGCAGAGATGCCAACCCTCCTCCTGGCTGCTCTCCAGGGAAGGGAGACGTGGAACAGCCGTGCCCAGGCTGCAGTCTGGGACCTGGCCTGGAGCCTGCTGTTCTCCACCTTTTGGAGGTGTGGGAGGCTTTCCAAAATGCCTCAGGAGTCTGATGTTTTCCCTCTTGGGGGTGACTGTTTGTTTCCAAGGAGCACGAGGGGCTGTGGTGGTTTTGGAGCAGGAGGTGTGGTTTGCCCCGTGTGCTGCTCTTGGCAGCTGGAGGAGCCTGGGTTGGGATAGAGCTGAGATTTCTAGTTAGAAACCTTTCACGAGGCCGGTCTCTCATGTAAAAAGAGTTGTGTATGGGGAGAGTGTCAGTGTGGAAGAGCTGGCTCTGACCTGGGTTTTTTTCCATAAAAGCTCCAAATATTGCTCACTCTGCTGTAAAGGTTTGTATCCTCTCAGGACGGTCCATCTTACTTAAAAAGCTGGATTTAGAGGCTGCAAAGATGATTATGTGGGGTTGTAGAGGTGGGGACAGGCAGGATTTTGCTGGGGAGGGAGTGGGATTTAACAACTTTGTGCTTGCTCTGAGCTGAGAGGATTATGCTGCTGGTTCTGACACAGCTCTTGGGTTTGGATGGTCTTGGGCAAAATGTGTTCCTTCTTTTTGCCTGCTGAATCCTCGGTGCCCTTGTGGGTTATCTCGGGTATCTGTGTCTAAGTGGAGGCAGGTTAAAGACAGTTCTCTGAGTAAATCCCAGGTTTGCCTGCAGCAAGTGAGTGGCATCTGGTTGGAGTGGCCCTTGTGGTGTGCTGGGAGATAAAATCACGGCTGCTCCTGCCTGAGTGGGAGACACTGGAGGAGAAAACAGGATTGCTGACAAGATAAGGGCTGGCTTATCTATGCAGAGTGTGATTTGGAGCCAGCACCGAGCCCAGACGGTGCAAGAGGTGCAGAAAGCTGATCTAATCACTCATTCACCGGGTAGTTCTGTCGGGTGAAGCCTTTCTAATGTGATGACGTCTAAATGTAATTTTGAGTTAATTCTGTTCGATTGGTGCACTATCAAAGGTGTAACCTTGGCCGGGGTGCTGAGTTTGGCCTTAAAGGGTTTACTGAGGCAACATTCCAGTGGTGAGAGTGGAGTGCTGCCCTCCCACCCCCGGATAAGCGGGTTTCTAACTCTTCTATCCCGAAGGAGGGGGAGCTGGGGGCTTGACGGTGCGGGATTTCCTTATCCAAGTGTTTCCCTGTGCGGGTGAGCAGGGATGCAACTCGAGGGTGCCCGCAGGTCAGGATGCTTTCAGGTCGGGATGCTTTCAGGTCAGGATGCCCGCAGGTCGGGATGCTCTCAGGTCGGGATGCTCTCAGGTCGGGATGCTTTCAGATCGGGATGCCCGCAGGTCGGGATGCTCTCAGGTCGGGATGCTCTCAGGTCGGGATGCTCTCAGGTCGGGATGCTTTCAGATCGGGATGCTCTCAGGTCGGGATGCTCTCAGGTCGGGATGCTCTCAGGTCGGGATGCTCTCAGGTCGGGATGCTCTCAGGTCGGGATGCTCTCAGGTCGGGATGCTCTCAGGTCGGGATGCCCGCAGGTCGGGATGCTCTCAGGTCGGGATGCCCGCAGGTCGGGATGCTCCAGCTGCAGGGCTCGCCTTGCCCGCAAGAGGCTGCTGGTGGCGTTCGGAAACATCCCTAATTCCCGCTGCATCCTCTTGGCTCTCGCTGCAAGGGATTACAGCACGGCAGAAGTTGTTTCCCTCTCCCAGCGTGGGTGTTTTCCAAATGCGCTGGGACAGGGCAGGGCTGATCCCGGCGGGAAAATGCCTCAGCTCCTGGGGGATAGGGCAAAAGGGATCCTGTGCCAAGAGGGCAGGAGTGGGCTGTGTGATGGGGGAACTGGGACAGGGCTGCTGGGATCCCACGTGTCTGTGCCTGCCTGTTTTACTCAGAGTTTTTGGAGAGTTTGGGGCATCTGGGAGGGATATTCTTCCCATGGGAATGTCCTGATGCAGAGGAGGGAAGAACAGCCCCGTTTTGAACCCCTCTGCAGTTGAGTAGGTCTGTTTAAGCAGGGGCAAAGGAGGGCCTTGATGTCTCCGGGGGAGAGCAAATCCCCGGGGGGAAGCAGAGGGGAGTGGTTGGGTATCTGCTGGTTGGGGTTTAGGGGGTCCTGGCCATTCCCCCCCTCCTGGGCTGGCTTTTCAGAGTGGTTTTGCTCCTGCTCCTCGTGCATATGAAACCATGTTTTCAGGAGGTGTTGCTGCACATCAACAAAACCGGTTCTGTGCCCAGGGAGCTGCTGGGAGGCACCTGGGAGCCCCCTCGGATGGAGGAGCTCGCGCATTTGGCATGGGAGTAGTTTGGGCTGGGTGATCATTAAAGCAGCAACACCCTGTGCTGGGCTCTGCTGGCAGCTCTTCTCCTGCCAGGGCTGCCAAACAGCTCCTTGGATCTCCTTCTCCCCCTTGACTGGGAAGTGATGGCACAGAAAGGGGGGCATCAATCCTAAACCCAGAATGTAATTAAAGCTATTTCATCTCTACTCCCGGGATCTGCTCTGGACAGTTCTTGCACTTTCCTGAAGCTGGGCCAGGAATTGCTGGTCCCACCCCGTGTCTCGTTGTGGTCAGGCTGCCCCTTGGTGTGTTTTCTGCCCTGCTCTACCTCACTCCATCCACAAAACCTGCTCTGTGAAACCCCCGTGGATAATTTACTTGTAAATTGTCGTGGCTGTGCCTTGGGAGTTCCAGCCAGGAGGGAGTGAAGACCCCAGTGATGAGCACTCCGGGTTCAGCCTCCCCTCTGAGTGGGCATGGACTGAACACAAAGGCAGAACTGTAGCCAGCAACCCTCGGGTGGTTTGGGAAAAGACTCACTGCTCTGGAGAGGTTTTCCTGAGGAACCTTAGATGGCCCTTCAGCTAAAAAATGAGGTGCTGCACCAGATCAGGCCATTCCCTGGAGCCTGGCATCCCTTTCCCTCCCGCTGCATGGCCAACAGAGCCCTTGGCATGTGTCATATCCTGGCTCCCCAAAGCTGTGACTCCCTGACACCCCCAACCAGAGGAAAACTCTCCTGGTTTCCCAGGAGATTCCAGCACTCAGCAGGTGATTTAATTACTTTATTAAGAACAATCAAGGAAGCTGATTTGTGACTCAAATTTTGCAAACATCAAATGTAATTTCTTTTTTAAAACACTGATGCAGATTAACATAATTAAGTTCTTAACAAACAAAAAAATCCTCACAATTCTTGGGAATGGAAGCCTGTCTGGGATGGAAGATCCCCGACACCAGGGCTGGTTTTGCTTTCTGACCTTGGCTGAGCCTGTGCTCTGGCCCTCACCATTGAAACCCTGTTTCCCTGGCCAGCCCGGGCTGTTCTCCCGCAGGTTCCTTGTGGGACCTTGATCCAGGTCTGAGCGAGGACCTGCCTGCTCCCTTTCCAGGGCAGCTTTGAAGCACTGACCTTGGCAATGTCATCTGGCTGCCTGTTCCTCCCTTTGCAGCCTCGGCCTGTTTGCCATGGCCATGCTGTTGGCTCTTGGACTTCAGACCATGTTAGGAGACACCTCCTGTATTGCCGTGGAGAAGGGCTGTGGATCTGCCAACCCTCCTCCTCTTCCAGGCAGTGTCCTTCACACGCCGGAGGGGGCTCTGGTGCTCAAGGCACGGAATCGGTTTCCCGTGGCTGCATCACAAAGCCAAGAGCAGAGCCCAAACCACCTGCCCAATGCCCACCTTCCCACCGGTGGGCACAGGGGGAGGCTCAACCCCAGCCCCTCGGATTTCCCCACTGATGGTGGATCGATGGTCAGGGGTGGGGGAGGGATGTCGGGTAACCACGGCAACCCATTGATTAGCATCCAGCGCCCGTGAGACGAGGAACACGAAGCCCGAGGAATTACAAATGCTGCTGGATTGTCTGCTGCCAATTGGCTGATTACTGCCATTTTCTGCCAGGTAGCCCCGCTTTTCCAGGCAGCCCGCTGCTGGGTAATTACCGTGCTGTGATTGATGCATTGCTATAGTTGCTATCTGCTGTGCTCCCTGACTAATAGTTTTTAAATTCCTCTTCAGATGGAAATGCGTTGCCTGTAAATGCGAGAGGCAGAGGTCTCCTGAGCCGGGGATTCATCCCGAGAGGAGCCGGATTGGGCGTGGAAAAGCGTCTGGGAGAAAAATGGGGTGGTCAAGTGTGTGAGTCACCGGGATCGAGCACCGAGGGGGCTGAGTGAATGGGGCGATAAATGAGGCTGGGGGAGGAGGGGGAGCTGTGCTGGCACAAGGCTCTCTCCAGGCCTGCAGGATTTGTCACGTGTTGGTACCACATGGGTGCTTTCAAAAGGAATAAAATAAAGCCAAAGCAACAGAAAAAAAACCCGACAAGGACAAGGGGTGATGGTTCTGAACTGAAAGAGGAGGGATTTAGATGAGATGTTGGGAAGAAATTCTTTACACAGAGGGTGGGGAGAACCTGGCACAGGCTGCCCAGAGAAACTGTGGCTGCTCCATCCCTGGAAGTGTCCAAGGCCAGGTTGGAGCAGCCTGGGCTGGTGGTAGGTTTCCCTGTCCGTGGCAGGGGGTGGCACTGGATGAGCTTTAAGGTCCTTTCCAGGCCAAGGCATTTTCTGCTTCTATGAACAAAACAACACTAAAACACCCCCAAGCCCCCCTTGGATCTGAGCAGGATCCTGCACCCCACATCCAGCATCCCTAAGCCTGGACCAAGGACATATTTTACCACCAAAGAGATGCAGCCCATGGGGTGGACACTGAAAAGGGAGTCTCCAAACATTAATGGTGCTTATTTCCATCATCCTGCAGTGACCAGGAGGGCTGGGGGGCTTGGGAGGGGTGGGAGGGGATGCTCTGCAGGGGTTGGTGTGTTGTCCTTGCAGATGTGAGGCCATCCCAGCTGCTGGGAGTCAGTGATGGGCAGAGCCTGGTGCTCCCAGTCTGTCCCAGGAAGGGATCAGGTAGGTCCTGGGAAGGGATCAGGTAGGTCCTGGGAAGGGATCAGGTAGGTCCTGGCTCAGATCTGGAGCACTCACAGGTGGACTTTGCCTCTCCTGGGGTGAGGATGCCAAGCAGCGCTGCAGACCCCTCCCCTCCTCTCCCCTGAGCTTTGCCTCTGCTGTTTGAACATCTCATAACCTACACAAAGTTAAAAGGGGTTTGTTTCCTTTCAGACTGAGTGCAGCCAGGGTAATTTAGTAGAAAAATGTCATGCTAATGCAATTCAAAGTTCAAATGATCTTTCATTTTGAGGGAGAGGAGAATGTGTGTGCAGTCAGAATGCTAAAACCCACTACTTGCCCTGCAATTCAAACAGAAATATGAGCTTTGGGGGATACATAAGTCACATGAAATACTGTGAGTGAAACAGAAAATGAATAAAAACGATCCTGGAGCCATTATTAGCATTGCTGGGGGGCAAATCCAGCCTGGAACAAGTGTAGCAGCAGTCAGGAGCAGTGTGGGGAAGGAGAAGGTGGCATGAAATTACAATAACATGGAAATAATGAGAAAAAGTTATCAGCAAGGTGTTTTTCATATTAATATCTAAATGTTGCAGCCCAGGTGCTCCTTCCCCTCTCCCTCTCAGCCCCTCTCAACATGGGAGCACTCAGCTGGAGGGTGGCACGCTGTAATGAAGCTCTGGATCTTCTGCCAGGCCTTTGGCTGGTGGGAGCTGCTCCTCCAGCCACAAAAGGAGCAGCTCCACTCCATGTCTGAGGGTGTTTTAGGTTTGGAGCCCCTGGGATGAGTTTGTGCTCTCATGTTCTGTCTCCTTGTATTAGTTAAACCTCAGGCTGAAGGTCTCTGTGGAGGTCTGAGAGCTTCATCTTCCCAAAAAGCACGGAAGGAAACCACAATTGTGCCTGCCAGGGTTTGGGAAGGGGGATTAAAACCAGGCACAAGAGTTTTGGTAGGGAAAAGGAAGGTCAGCAGCAGGCAGGAGGGTGTTCACCTGTGGACATCTGTCCTCTGGAAGGGAGAGATGGTCCAGGATCAGTGAAAATCAGCAACGTGCCCTGCCTGTTGACGCAGGGGAAGGGAGTAAGTTGTGTGACATTGAGGAAGAGGGTTCTAAACAGTCATTTGAGCATCTCCAGGACACAGCATGAAGAAAAATTTCCTCACAGAAAGGGTGGTCAGGCTTTGGAAGGGGCTGCCCAGGGAGGTTTGGAGTGCCCACCCCTGAAGGTGCCCAAGGCAGGACTGGCCGTGGCACTCAGTGACAAGGTGGGCACAGGGTGGGCTCTTTGGGCTGGGAGGGCTTTTCCAACCTCAGTGATTTCATGATCCCTGAGAGACCAGCAGAGCCTCCAGGGCTGCCTGTGAGGTTGATGCAGGAAACTCCCACCTGCCAAAGTCCTCCTGTGTCTCCTGAATGCTGCAGGTGAGTTCCCTGCAGCCACAGCCACCAGCTCTGAATTCCCTCACCTTTAACTTCCCTCCTGAGCCTTGTCCTTTGGGTCTCCCCAGCTCCTTCTCCGTGTCACCCTCCCAGGGGACAACATTTCCAGCCCCACAGTTCTGTCGGCACCAACAGAGGTTTAACACTCACATAAAGCTTTTAAAGCCCGTGACTAAAAGTCAATAATGGAAGTGTTCCCTGGTCTGCTTAGGGAAGGAGGGCGGAAAGGGAAGACAGAAGGAGAAGCATCTCCTGGAGGGGTGTGGGAGGAAGATGGGGCTGTAGGTCAGAGAAGTCGCAGAATAATGGAATGGTTTGGCTTGAAAGGGACCTTAAAGCCCATCTCGTTCCACCCCTGCCATGGGCAGGGACACCTTCCACCAGCCCAGGCTTGATGACGGTAAAAATGCTGATCTACAAAACCCTCCTCCCTGGCAAGGCAAGGGAATTCCATCCGGTGAGAAAACATTTGAGGGTTGTACTTAAAACACACATCACTTCCCGAATCCCGGAGCAGAATTGTGTCTTTATCTGGTGTTAATTGGGAGGGGGTGTAACTTTAAGGCTTCTGAAACAGTTAAATGTGAGTGTCCACAGAAGGTATTACCGAGGTAATTGGGCTATAAAATGCTGCACACACACTAAAGGCTTCTGTGTGGTGATGCCCTGCTAATCTGGAGAGCAACTTTAGGTTTTTCTTTCATGCTGGAATGTGTGTTTTGCCGAAATCTGGATTTTTCTCAGGTGCATTGTACAGATCTGTTAAGTAATGTGATATTTTAACAAGAATTTTTGTATTACAATCTCGTATTTAGCATAACTCCTACCTCAGTGCTCTGGATGATTGTTTGTGAGTGTCTGATTGTTAGGAAGGAAAGGTAATTGCAGAGAGAAAATGAGACTCAAGAAAACTATTTTGGAAGTTGAGTGGGGCTGTGGTGTGAGCACAAGTGGCTGATTGTCTGGGATTGGTGAAAACCACTCATATATTCCAATTTCTCTCACTGCATTTGACAATTATCTGGATGTGAAACCACCCCAGATGGGGTTTTGTGGCCTGGAGCATGAAAATTAATACTCGGGGGATTTTTAAACCCCTATGCTTTTTGTCTCTGTGTGTGCTTGTATAATTCTGAGTCAGGAACTGGGCTCTTGAGGTAAAAACTGCACCATTAAATAGATCCCTGTGATCTCTGTGAAACTCTGCCTTAATTCAACACAGCCATTCCCCCTCCCTTGGGTCTCCAGAATGTTCCTGGCTCTTCCCCTCCCCAAGATCCATCTCAGAGCTCGGCTGATAACTTGGGCCTTGATCCACTTTGGATTTAACTTTGCAATAATCCAACGGGGCAAGACCCTGCACAACACAAGAAAACACATTTTGTGACCTAAAAATGCTTAGGATCAGCTTCAGTAAAGGTGCTTGACTGGCAGGCCCCTCCTGGAAGTGATGCAGGAAGACTTTCTGGTTCTCAGGGACGAGCCAGACCAGGACTTTGTAGTTAAAGGAGTAGATGAATGAAAAAAATACCACGGAAATAACAATAAATGGCAGCTGGGATGTAAATGGCTCTTGCAACCCACTGCTCGAGCCTGTATTTCTGTGCCCTGGAACAGAGCTGGGACTGTGCTGAGAGGGGGGCTGGATGCAGTGAGGGGCTCAGGGAAAGCTCCTGCAGAGCCTGGGCTTGATTTTTGTCACTTTTTTGGGCTTGGCAAAGTGCTTAAATGCCTCTGGGACTCTCTCTGCAAGAGGAAGATAATATTTACTGATCGCTCCCATTGTTCATCTCCTTGAGGCTGGTGCGATGGTGCTGTCATAAACATGAGGAATGTAAACCGAGCCCAGACGGGGTGTTTTTCACCTGCTTTTCATACCGCTGTTTTCTCTTTTCATCAGCACCGAGCTGGTTGTTGTTGTTATTATACCACGGGCTTTAAGCCTAATGTGGGTTTTGTTTTGGATTTGTCGCGGGGAGGAGGAGGGAGGGGGCTCGGTCCGCCCTCGGGAAAGGATCCCAGGGAGATCCGGGGCTGCTGGACCCGCTGGGAATGGCTTTGGAGTGCGGGACCGGCTCCTCGGGGTGAAGCTTGAAGGAAGGATCCAGCTGAGGGGCGTGAAGAACCTGCTGAGCCTCTGCAAAGCCCTGTGAGCACCTCGGTGTGGGAAGGAAGGTCGAGTCCCTGCCGGGTGGGAAAATATCCTGCCTCGGGGAATCTGAAGCCAGGGATGCTTCATGAAATGGGGCTTGTTTTTAGGTGTGGATTTGAGGGGGGAAATGTGTTGCTGGACAGAAGCAAAGCGCTTCAGCCACAGGGCGCGTCCGTGCTGGCAGCAGAGCAGGGATTTGGGGCAGAAACACCGGGATATTGGGGGCGAGCAGAGCTGGCAAGTGAGCCTGACCCACGGAGGGGGAGCCTGTCCTGAGGAATCCCTCCCTGGACGGGAGGAGAGATGCCAAGCCTGGTTTAGGAGGAGGGAATGCTCCCACGTGCCCGTCTGTGTCTGGGGGCAGATTTACAGTCTGTTTACAGCTCTCCTCACCAGGGATGCTTGTTGGGTGTGAAACCGGGATATCCTTGGATAGCTCAAGCTGTTTAGGAGCAACTGGCTCACGCCAGCAGCGCTGTCTGTGCCATTAGTGCCCTCGGAGGACTAATTACAAGATAAATCCCCCTCTCTTTGCGTAGCTCGAGCCGGGTGTTTGTAAATCAAGCTTGTGTTTGTTGTGGGAAAACTTCTACAAAGGCTCTTTGCCAGAGAGAAGGGAAAATGCAGCATCAAATCTCTTCTACGGGGGCTGATGGCAGGGGACAGGGGAGAAATTCCATGGGGGAGCCAGGCTGTGTCAGCTGCGAGATTCAGCCCTGGAAATGATGGATATCACTGCATGGAGAGAGGGAAAAAAAAAACAAAACACAATCCTAATTTACTCCTTTTTGCTGAAACTCATTGAAAAGTAGAACTCAACCAGCTCAGTTCAGGTGGGAACAGATCCTGAAGCACTTTGTCGTGAGCGCTGTGGATTCTGCTCTCGTAGCACCACAAATCCTGCCTAACTCCTCGGGATTGAGGATGAGATCCCCAACTGCAGTGACAAGGCTGGAGATGCTGCAACCAGAGTGGCAAAGCCGAAATCAAAGGCTTTGTGCAGATAACTGGCTATTGATGACTCCCCGGGAGAAGCGATTGCTTACTGAAAAGCTGCCTTTGCAACAAAAGGAACTTCCTCAAAGGTTTTGTCTCATTTTGGCAGTTTTTTTGGCCCAAAGCCTTTAAAGGCCTGGAACGGGGTGATAATTTCCAATAGCAAAATTATCTCAGGTACAAGACAGGACTTCGGGGATAAATAAATCAGAGTTGTGAGTAAAAACCTGGTGACACCTGAAGCCACTTGTCATTGCTGAGCAAGGTCACCCCTTCTCTGCTCTCACTGCCCCTTCAAGCCCCACATGGGGCAGCACAAACCTACAGCCCCATCCTGCTGCACTTCTGCCGTGGCTGCAAATCATTCCTGCTTCAGATGTAACTTAGTTTTAATGGGGGAGAAGGAGGGATTCGTGTTAATGACAACTTTCCTCCCTCCCCTCTCCATCCAGGAAGGCTGCACGTCGGTATCTGGCTTTTACTTAATGGCTCTCATCTAGGGAAGAAGTTTCCAGGCAGAATTCACAAGCAGTGGGATTATGGATTTCTCCTGCCTGGTGATAAGTTTTTTATGAGGTTTTTATTCTTTAGATAATATATTAAAACCATATTTTTGCCAAGTTTGCTCCTGCTCACTCCCTGCCCTTGAATTCCCCCCTTTTCCCTCCCCCTTTTCAACTGAGTGGCATTTCCACCGGAGGTGTTTAATGCGGCTCTAATCCCCTGATTCCCCCAGGTACACAAAAGCAGCTTTACGAACCCATAAATCCAGAAAGATAAAGTGCATTTTTATTAGTCCTGTTGCCGTGAAAGTCCAGAAAAAAAGTGGTCTAATATGAAACAGTCAATAACAAATTTGCCTAATAGTCCTGCTGATGATGGCAAAAGCTCCTGGAGGGAGGGGAGGGGAGTGATGCTGGGATGGGGAGTGATGCTGGGATGGGGATGAGTGGCCTGGGAGCATCACCCTGGGATGTCAGTGGGGTGCAGGGGAGGGTGAGACCCCCCAGCCCTGCAGGTGGAAGTTCCCAGCTCACACCTCTTGGTCCAGGGGATGTGTTTGCAAGTGAACGATGGGTGGATTTATCCGTGGGCAGGAAGGGATCGTGAGTGGGGAGAGCGGGTGGAGGTCGCAGGTAAAAGGTGGGAGCTGTGGCTGTTCCTGTGCCAGGTGTGACTCACCTGTGATGCCACAGCAAGTGTGAGAGTGCAAAGGCACAGACAGTGCTGGGGGGAGGGGAGTGGCGCTGCCAAGGGGGGCTTTTCCCACTCTCTGTTTGTCACCCCTCTGGCCCCATCCTCGTCTAAGGGCTCTTAATTCTGCGGACAGCCTGCCCGGGGCTGCTGGCCCCTGGTTTTCCTTGGCATGTGGACCAAACACAGCGAGCAGGAGGTCACGGAGAAGTCTTTTGTGGGTCAGCCCAGCCCCTGTCTTGGAGCTGTGCTGGGCACTGAGGAGCCGCCGCCAGACAAGAACCCTTGTTCTCCATCCCCCCTCAGGGCATCGCCAACACCCTCCTCCTCCTGCTCCGCCCTTCTCTGCCCTGCTCTGGGATTTTAGCCCCGACCCCCTGACCCGTGTCGTGACCCGTCGGAAGGAGCCGATTCCCGGAGCCCTGGGGAGTGTTTGCACTTGACCTTCACCTCACTGGGGCTTTGGGGGCAGCAGAGCTTTGGGGGAGCTGGATTTTGGGGGAGCCGGATTTTGCGGGAGCCGGGCGGGAGCAGCGCTAGATGGCAGGAGTCAGTCACGCACAGGGATGAGGCTAAAACTCCTCAGGAAACACTCTCCGAGCCGCCGAGGTGGAAATCTGCCAACTCAGCCTGAGCTGCGGGGCCTGGGGTGTGCTTAAGCGGCGAAAATCCCTTTCCCAGCCAGGCTTTAGGACTGCCCGTGGTCCAGGAGCGCCCGGCTGCGGGATGGGGGGATTTTGGCACGGCTTTCCAAGCTGCTCCTGTATCCGATGAAGCCTGGCTCGGGTTTTGGACGTGCTCGGGGTGCGGGTTTGGATGGGGGGGAGGGATTGCTGTGAAGTTTGGAACCCGGGAGGTTTCTTTGGAGGGTGTTTTCTTGCGGCGAGCTGTAGGTGAGAACCGCTGCCGCCGCCTCCGGGGAGCGGCACCCGGGCAGTGCCGAGAGCCGCAGTCACCGCGGAATTCCACACACATTTCGCTGTCGTCTTCAGCTGCCCAACAAACTTAGCTTGCCTGTGCAATCCTAGCCGCTCGGCTTTCCAAAACAGGGAGGAAAGCCAAGAGCCGGAGGAGCTCTGTGTGTGCTTGGGGCATCTCCAGCCCGTGCCCGCCCTTCCCAGCACAGCACAGATGGGCAGCACCGGCTCCGTGGCTCAGCCTGAGAGCCATTTGAGGGAGAGCAGAGGGAAATACTGCATTGCTCTAAGTCTTGTTACAACTTTTATCTCGCTGAGATTTTGCTTTCAAAGCTGTTCTCGGAGCCTGGCAGCAGCTGTCACTTATCCCACTCCCTAATGGTGTTCCCCTACGAGCCTCTGCTGCTGCTGTAACCTCTCTGTAGTCTGTGCTGTGATATTATCGGGCCAGAAACCTGAGTGAGAGACACATGATACAAAATCAATCTCTGAAACACCTGAGAGAGAGAAGATTGGTACCAAATGTTGTAGCAACAACAAAAGAAACAGCTTCTCCCTCCAATTCTTCGCCTTGGAAATTTCTCCTGGGATGGAGATGAAGAGTTGCTTTACTTCTAAGCTGGAGAAAACAAGGGAGAGGGATAACACCAGCCTGAAAATCTGGGGGCAGAGTGAACACAACAGAGCTGGTCTCTGCCCCAGGAAGGCAAAGATCACATCAGGGAGCTCAGTCCCCGAGGCTGGTGCAGAGGTGGCAGCAGGCACTGATCCCTCCTTTCACTGGCACAATTAGAGAGAATCCTGAGGATTTGATCATCCCTCTCATCCCAGCCCCAGGAGCTGAGTGGAGATAACACATTGGTACCAATCCAGGCTGTCCAAAGCCTTGCTCTACCAAGTTGTCCCCTCTAGGAACTGTCTAATCGTCATCCACTGGCAATGGTAAAACCACTTCCCAGTTCCTGGGTTGGGAGCTCAGCCCAGAGCAAGAAAACCTCCACCAGCCCAGGCAGTGTGAGCTTCCCATTGCTGCAAAGTCCCAGAGTTTATACCAGGGCATAAGCCATCCCCTGGCACCTAATCCAGCCCATCACTCCCAGCTTCCAGCCTCCCCCAAAACCTCCTGGGTGCCGATATTCCCAAAGAAAAGCCACGGCAAAGTGAAAAAGGTTTGCCAGACAATCTCTGATGTGAAGGGTACAGGAAAAGCCTGAGAGGTAAGATTCAGGCTGATAGGACTCCCACTGCAGAACACAGGCTTATACCTGCTGCTGGGGGTGGTGTTTGTGTCCAGTGACACACGTTTCCTCTGGGAATGATTAATCCCCAAACAGGCTCCAAACCTGCTCTTTCTCCACGAGGCTGGAAGCTCCGTGTGCTGCTCTGATTGCAGGATGGTAACACGGGGTACAAGCCATGGAATTACATGTTGAACATAACCTTGACTTTTATGATAACCCGCAGTTCTCCAGGTCCTCCCTGGTTAGAGGTTCCCAGGCTTGAGGCGAGTCCCGTATAGGGTGAATACCAAGATTCCCAGCAGGAATGGGAATGGAGTGTTGGCGTGGGGGTGCACCAGGCAGCAGGTCACAGCTGCATCCTGGTCTTTGGTCTGGCCCCTCGCCAGGGGGGACCGGAAAACATCTGGGCAGATGTAGCACGGGCAAACAGCTGCTTTCTGCCCGAGCATCTGTCCCTGTCCCTGGAAAGCACCCTCTCAGCTGCAGAGTCGTGCTGGCACAAATCCTATTTGGAGACAAGGATATTCGGAAGACGTTCCCAGCCTCCGGCTCCAGCTTGTGCCTGGGGGGGTGCGCACCTAAAGACCCTTAAATTCGGAACCATTATTGGCAGGTCATTATCCAGCTGCCTTTCCATCCATGCCCGGCGTGAGAGGAAGGTGCAGAACCGGCTTCTTCGGCGGCTGACGGAGGCGGCCTCATTGCTCCAGCCCTTCTCCCGCCGACAGCTGCGCTCAGCAGTCTCCTGGCAGCCTCGCAAGGACTTGGCAGGGCTGGAGCTGATCTGTCCATGCAAAGAAAACAAGAGGGGGAAAGCGGTTCTGTCTGGCAGGCCCCGCTCTCCAAAGCGGCCGCCTGCGCAGCCCATCTCAGCCGGAACGGGAGCGCCAAAGGCAGGGGGGGGATAATCACCCGGGCTGGGCATCGGAGGAGCATCTCGGTGCGTGTGAGGGCTCTGCAGGAGCAGCGTCATTTCTCTGGATGCGCAGCACTTGCAAGGAGAAATCAGCTCCCCGGAGCTGGTTGCAATAGTAGAATTGTCTTCTGAAGGGAAATCAGAGAGCCGGAGGGTTCTGGGAAGGGCGGTGTAGAGGCTTTGGATGTTTTTCTTCCTTTTAAAATAAAGATGATGTTTACTACTTCCCTCCTTCTCCCTTGCCCATGCAAAACAGATGTTGCTGCGCAAAAGGCAACCAGGCTAAACTAATGATGCCTGTGGATGCCATGAGAGTGCTGGTTTGGGGTGTGGGGGAAGGGGAAAGATGGCATCTCTGAGTAGGGGGAGGCAGTTACCCCCTTAAAAACGGGTGAGTGGATGTGGAAACCAGACTGTAATGGCCTGTGTGATGTGGGGAAAGGTGGGAGGGTGGCAGTGGATCGGTGTGGTTTGAGCATAAAGGTACAGGAAGACTGTAATAGAATTATAGGATGGTTTGGGTTGGAAGGGACCTCAAAGATCATCCAGTCCCACCCTCTGCCATGGGCAGGGACACCTTCCACCAGCCCAGGGTGCTCCAAGCCCCGTCCAACCTCGCCTTGGACACTTCCAGGGATGGGGCAGCCACAGCTTGGATGAGCTTGATGTTCATCACTCTCGTACTGCCCTGAGAAACCGTGGGGTGAGCAGCAGGATAACGGGGGAACTGCAGAGCTGTGGGTGCCTCCCGGCTCTCCCCACCTGCATCTGTTGCTCCAGCTCACCAGAAAGGCTGGGGAGACCTTGAGGGATCCGCTAAGTGGAATCAAACAGGGAAGTGGAAGTTAAGGATGAGAAAAAGCGAAAGGAAGAGCAGAAATGAGTAACAGGGATGAAGGGAAGTGTCCCTAATGCTTGGCAAGGTCTGCAGGGTTGCCCCGGGCTGAGGGATGATTAATGTGCCGCAGGAGTGCTCTCTCTGTGGTCTGCTGGCCAGGTGATCCGTCACTGCCTCCTGATGGACTGCCGGGTTCCCACGCGGGGCCGGTTTAAGGTGGGTTATTGATGACCCGCCGCTACAAACCATTCCTCTTGATGATTTTTTGGCCCGGCGCTGGCTGGGGGAGGGTGAAGGGGGTTGGCTGTGCCCGAGGCTGTCAAGGAGGTGCCCAAAACCCACAGCCCAGCGAGGCCTCCCATCCCAGGGCCAGCGGCTCCAGACCTACTGGGTCACTTGAGGTGAGTTCTGTATCTGGATGCTCCCGAGCAGAGCAGGTCTTTGGATTTCTCTGTGCTTATTAACCCGATCTCAAAATATCACGAAATCAGCTGCTGGAGAGCGTGGGGTTTCTCGCTGTCCTGCCTTCCCTTTTTCCTGATTGATGTTCCCTGTGTCACACCTCTTGTCTGTGACGGGCAGTGATGCCAGAGGATCCTGCTCTGCCCTTCTCCCTGGGTTTGCTCTCTTCGCACAGGCTTTAGATTAGCTGAGTAAAAGCTGCTGCTGCTTTGATTGACTCCCAGATCAATTAAAGCAGCATGTGGACAGATGGAGGGCTCGGATCCTGAATTTTTACCTCAATCTCTCCTCCTTTCTCATTCTCCAGGGGCCTTTCAGGTTAATTGCCCTGATCTCTCACTGCCTTTTTCTGCTGGCCCTGAAGGACTGCCTGGCTAATGTTGCCCTCCGTGGGCAGCGCTGCGATGAATCCAGGCTGGGGAGGTTCTGAGAGGGGAAGGAGGGAGGGGGAGAATTGATTTGCTCCATCAGGCAGCAGCAGCAGTTGCTGCCACGGTTTAATTCTCAGTTCAAGCCCCGTGGAGAATGCAAACGGCTCCGCTGCTCGGCCAATTTACAGCTGCTGACAAGCTGCTAAACAACATCTTTGTTAGTGCACGTGTGAGCCCGGGGCTGCTCTGCGGGTGACAGGGTGATGCTCAGGTAAGGAGGGAGGAGGACGGAGCTGTTTCTAATGAGCACCACTTGGATCGCCCCACCACGATCGCTGCTGCTTCTTCAGTGCAGCCCTTTCTGCGTTCAGAGCTTGTCTTGCCTCTTCTCCGAGCTTTTGGAGGAGCCTGAGGGGTGGAAGTTCACTTGGGATGGAGCTGGAGCCCTCGGCGTGGATGGTTGCGCAAAATGAGGGGTGTCGGTGGCCAAACGTTGATAAAACAACCAGAACGGAGCAAAACTGAAAGTTTGGGTCACTCGTTTGGGGCTCAGTGTTGGAAGAAGGCGGATGCTCGGTTTGCAAGGGTGCTGCCTCCCAGCAGCCACCCAGGGGACGAAGAGGGAGGAGGTGGTGAACTGTCCCACACCTGTGGCTTATTTTTAAGACACTTCATTACCAGTATTTATGACACAACAGCCTCTTGCTCTGAGGCTTGCACCCTTCTCCAGCACACAGTCCCTCCTGGCCTGAGAACTCCCCGAGTCCACACTAATCTCATCAGGCTGCACTGAGTCGAGGCTGGAATTAGCTGGTGTGTCATTCAATGACGGCCTGATATCGTATTTAAGTAAATTATCCCCCTAATAATGCCAAATCAATTATTGGTGCTGCTTGTCAGGACAATACCGTGGTCTACCTGTTTCAAAAGAGCACTAAACCTCTTCATCCTCACTGCCAAAAACGAGCTGGAGCAACGCAGCCAAAACAGTGGGGAATAATCCAGGCAGGCAGACAGCAAGTTAATGAATCATCTTCGTGCAGCACAGAACGGAAACAAACCCAGAAACCGTGTTAGCTTTTATTAAGATATTTTGCTTCTCTTTACATATTTTTTTCCACTTTTTTTTTCTTTTTTTGGCGCTCTGAGCCTTGCTGAGCTGTGAGGTTTTTGCCTGGGATCACGCCAGTTCCCACCACACGGAGCTCAACTCCGAGCTGGGGATGTGACTAATTCACAGCTGGGGACACGTTTTTGGGGTGTCCCAGCGAGTCGGGGAGGGGGTGGGACGGCGCTGTGCTGACATCTGTCACTCTGGCAGGACATCCAGTCCCGTCGCTGGGCGAAAACAGCTCCGTGGGGATGCTGGGGAGGGTCTGGGGAAGAGCTGCCAAGCTCCAAATCAGCACCAGACACCGCAGCGACAGGTACGGTTTGGCTCCAGCCCATCTCCTTTCCAGCATGGGGGGCTGGAAGCGGGTTGAGGGGGGCATCCCCTCTTGCCCACCACCCTCCCCGTGCCCCTTGGCATCTGTTTGTGGGCTTTAATTACCCCTCCTGCCATTTGGGTGGCATGTGGGCCTCCCTTATTTAGTGGCGTTATTTGTGTTGACGGGATTGATGGGACATTTCATCAAGCAATTAAACAAACCAAAAAAAGAAGAAAAAGAAAAAAGGCCCAACTTGTTCCAAAATCCAAAGGCAGCATAAATTAATGTGTGTAGTTTTTAGTGTTTACTCCAGCACTGGTTTCTGCCTTCCCAGGGGAGACAATTAAGACAGAGGCTGTTTCTCTGCTCCGACGAGGTACCAGGAGATGTTGCCACATCCCCTTTAACTCCCGCGGACCTTCTCGGATCTGACAGACGATCAATTTAGAGAATTGAGAAGACTGATTTCTTTTGCATTACAAGTTTGGGCTTTATGGTTTCCCCGGGTGAATTGGTTCGTGTTTGCTCGGCTTCGTTAGCTGAAATGCACCCCCGACTGAATTAGCACAGAGCTCTCAGTGATCAAGGGTGAAGCACTTTATTCTTATCACTAATTGATCACGGGGCTATTAATGGATGTAAACGTGTTTGTTCGCTCTGCTCTGATAAACAACGGCTCTGCTGCTCCCCTGGGATGTGATTTGTGCTCCCATTTCCTCTCCCTGCCACACAGTCCCCAGGGCATGGGCTGGAGCATCGGGGGAACGGGAGGCAGGTTTGTGGCTTGGTTTCCTTTCGCTACGAGTTCTTGATGGGCAAACTTCCCCAGATGGTTCAGCCCAAGCTGCTGATTGTTGTGGTCAGAAAGCCAGTTCCCATTTCTTGCCATTTGAGTTGGATTTTCATTTTAGGACTGACCTTTAGCAGCTGTTCCCAAAGTGCTGAGGTGCTTTAATGAGTTCTGTGCTGTGGGGGGGGCTTTGCTGCTGTACTTTCCCTGCGAGCAGCTGCTGGGAGTTCCTGCGCCCACGTCCCTCCTGCACCCACCAGACCCACAACATCTGTACTGTGATTTCTTGGTGAAAATCTTGCTGGGAATTCCTCAAAACAGGGGCTCTTTGTGTCCATGTGTTCTCACCAGATGATTTATAAAACCTGGAGGAGAGGAGCAGAGATGTTTTGGGCTTGGGATGCTCATACCTGTGCTGAGCTCAACAGTCTGGAGGTGACCTGGAGAGTGAGGGTTGCTGGCACCTGGTACAGTCTGAGCCCTCTTCCCCCACAACTGCCTTTATCACAGAATCCCAGAATGGTTTGGGTTGGAAGGGACCTCAAAACTCACCAGGTGTCACCCCCTGCCACGGGCAGGGACACCTTCCACTGGCCCAGGTTTCTCCAAGCCCCGTGCAACCTGTCCACGGACACTTTCACAGATGGGGCAGCCACAGCTTCTCTGAGAAATCCATTCCAGGGCCTCCCTACCCTTCCAGGGAGGAATTCTTTCCATGTGTCAGCATTTTGTATCACCTTCGAGTCCCTGAGCAGGACCTGGCCCAGTGAGGATCTGGGCTCTGGTGAGATCTCCTGTGTCTCACCAGTGGGAACACTGGGAGGACATTTGTGAGGACACCTTTTGCTACAAATCACCTTGGGCAATGATTCTTTCCCCCCTCCTCTTCCTTAGGTAATGACATCCTGACTGGGGGGATTTAAGACATGTAGATGTGGCACTTGGGGACAGTGGTGGCCTTGGATTGAGAGCTGGACTCAGTGATCTTGGAGGTCTTTTCCATGGCTTTTGTGCCTGGCAATTCTCAAATAGCACTGAATCACCTGCCCCTTTCTGTGGTAACTACACTAATATTATTAATCCCTGGCATTCATAAAACAATTTCCAGCACCTCCACACACATTAATTCAGCCTCACAACCTTCCACTGGGAGAAGGGCCAGGATGAGTCACATTCCAGAGCAGGGGAGAGGGGGCAGCTCTGAGGAGCAGAGCCAGGCTCTGCCTGTGTTTGCACCAGGGCAGGACGAGCACCCTGGGGGTGAGGAGATGCTCTGGTGAGCACACGCAGGGGTTGACTCACCGTGGGGGGATGGACTCACCTCGAGGTCCCTCAGTGACTCATATGCAGAGCCACAAATAGAGCCTGAAGGGTCCTCAGCCCCCCTGGCTGAGCACGAGGCACATTCCCCAGCCAAGACAAGGGCTGTGTTTATACCCTGGGTGGAAAATGGGAATAAGGATGATTTAAGGAACAACAAGTCGAAGGTATGAAGGCTGGGGAGGGGGGGGTGATGTGGAAAAGGGGAGGGAAATGCCCAACCTCTGGTTTTCTGCTCCAATCCTGGATATGTTCCTGTGTTACCCCCTGTAGGTGACCCTGCCTTGGCAGGGTGGTTGGACTCAACGATCTTCAGAGGTCACGTCCAACCCCATCAACTCTGTGACTCTGTGAACCCCCTCTTGATAGGAGTTTGCAGGGATTTGGTTTTTCCTTCAGGGCAGGGTCCCCTTTCCCTCCTTGGGTCTCCAGCTGCAGCACAGTCCTTGTTGTCCCGCAGGGAATCTGTAGGACAGGCACGGTGTGAATCTCACTTTCCCCTTCAATTAGTTTTATTTGCAGCAACACACCATGCTGGAGAGACCCTTCACAGGGTTAAACCTTGAGGCACGATGGCTGCTGAGGCATCTGATGAATGCAAAAAGCCAAGTGGTTCTCAGGTTTTTTAATTGCCATCTTCCACCACGTTTTAATTTGAGGCATCAAAGGCAAGAGACAAGGAAGCTCAAATCTGGTGTGTACCTGCAGTGGACGGCTGTCTGTCATCTCCAGCCTTTGCTGGGGACAAACAAACCCTCTCTCCTTTGTTCTCTGGCAGTGTTTTGTTCTGTGCATTAATTTCTTCTCTAAAATCTAAAAAAAAAAAATATTAAAAAAAATCCCTAAGATTTGGTGTGTTGCAGAAGGGGGAAAGTGCTGTTTAGGGGATTAAAAAGAAAATACCTTCTTTCTTTCAACTAAATTACAAAGCACTTGTGCTGCTTTGTACCCAAGAACCTGGAGGAAAGGAGCAGTTTGTTTTTAGTGCCAGATTGGATGGAGAGATGAAATGACTGAGTGGTCTTCAAAAGCCAGCACTGCTGAGCAGGTGCTGAGGAACTGCTGCTGCTGCAGAGTGTCCTTCCTGCTTATCATGGCCTTGGCCAGGGGGGTTGACATTCAGCTTCTTTGACTCTTAGTCCTCATCAGAGGCTGAGAGTGTTATTGCACATCTCTGGGAGAGGAGAGAGCTTGAAGGGGAGGGTTACAGAACAGAGTCACAGGATCACTGGGGCTGGAAAAGCCCTCCAAGGTCATCCAGCCCACCCTGTGCCCGATGCCCACCTTGTCATTGAGTGCCACAGCCAGTCATTCCTTGGACACCTCCAGGGCTGGGCACTCCAAACCTCCCTGGGCAGCCCCTTCCGATGCCTGACCACCCTTCCCATGGAGAAATTCCTGCTACTGTCCCACCTGCCCTGTCCCAGCCTGAGGCTGTTCCCTCTCCTCCTGTCCCTGTCCCCTGGGAGAAATCAGCGGGTTGAGACCCAAAAAAGGTGCTGAGCTGCACTGCTGCCCCCAACCCTCGACCCCCTCTGCCTGTGCCTTCGTTTCCTTTTGCTCTGCTGGGTCTCTCCTGAGCTTTTCCAGAGCCCAGGATCCGGCGCCCCCTCCGGAATGAGCTCAGTGCTGCTGGTTTGTTAAATCACCCCAAGAGCTGCTTGTTGGGGTTTGGCTGTGCCCGGACACTGATGCTCCAGGGCACATCGGGGTCATGGCATGGCTTTAATAGGGGCAGAATTAAAGCCTTCAGGGACACGTTTCCCACCCCACTTCCAGAGCCGAGTAAATCCCCCGAGGTGAGGTGGTTGGGGAGGCGCCGAGGATTTCCCACGGTGCTTCCCACGCCGGGAAGAGGGAGAGGGAAGAAGGGCGGGTGGAGCTCCCCGAGCTCTCTTGGCATGTCTCACCTTCTTCACTGCTGTCGTGGTGCTCCTAAGTGCCTCCATCCATCAATCTCCCCGTTCCGAGGCGGAATTAGCCCAGCGTTTATCAGTGCCGATGTCCCTCTGAGCACCGACACGTACTCGGCTTTGTTTCCTGCCTCCCCGAATTGAACACGGATGAAAATTCCTCCCAGGCAAAAAGCAACAGGATAAAAAGGTCTTTTTGCCCATGGAGTGCCCCGGGAAGTCCATCATCTGCATCTCAGTCCACGAGGCACCAGGCTTTCTTTCTGGGGAGAAAGGGCCGTCATTCCTTTGCAAGATCTCTCCAAAATTGCCATTTTTGCTTCCTAGAATCCTAGAATTGAACACGGAGGGTGATTCCTCCCGGGCAAAAGGTGCCAGGACAGAAAGATCTTGGTGCCCACGGAGTGTCCTGGCAGACCCATCTGCACCTGAGAGCCTGAGGGTCTGGGCTTTCTTTCCAGGGGGGAAAGGGCTGACTCTTCCTTTTCTTTGCTTTTATTTCCTGTGCCTGCTTCTCTCTGAGTGCCACGTTAAGGAGCTTTGATTCCAAGGCAGAACAATGAGGGACGTGACCAGTTACACCAAATTCCAGGTGTGAGAGGCCCCGTGTCAGGTGTGTCCCTGTGCAATTCCTGTGGCAAGAGGATTTTTGGGATCTCTGACTTGTAGGGAGGGAAGGAAGGATTTGAGCACCACGCATGGGCTGTGCTAAAATTTTTAGCTTTAATGGCTTTAAGCTGAGAGAGGGCACATTCAGATTGGGAGGGAATTCTTCCCTGTGAGGGTGGGGAGGCCTTGGAATGGATTTCCCAGGGGATGTCCCATCCCTGGGAGTGCCCAAGACCAGGTTGGAGCAACCTGGGTTGGTGGAAGGTGTCCCTGCCCGTGACAGGGAGTGGAACTGGATGGGCTTTAAGGTCCCTTCCCACCCAAACCAGTCTGGGATTGTGTGGTAAAACACACCCGGGAATGTTCTTGCTGTTTCTCCTTTCTTTTAAAGCTGCTTTTGTGTCCCAGCAGAGCTGCCTGTGGGAAGGGTTTCAGTTGGAGGTACCTTGGTTTGTTCAAGGAAACAAAGCAACAGGGAGGGTCATGGTCCTCTTTTTCTTGCTAGAAATATCTGGAGAGTCTCTTCCTGGAAATTCAACTGCTGGTGAAGGGTTTGACTGCCAAGGAATAAAAAAAAAATAATATATGCACTATTTGGACTTCTCCCAGCATTAAATTCTCATCCAAAAAAGGCCAATTCCTGCCGAGGCTGAGTCAGCACCTCACCTCCGCTTTTCTTCACTCCTGCCTTTCCCCCAGGAAATCCTGGTGTCTGGATCACTTCAACAGATGCAAATCCACATTTCAGCTCCTCCCCGTGTCTCCGTGCTCTGGGTGAGGTTCACCCTCGGCCTCCTCCTTGTTTGACAACCGTTTGGAGGTTTTTTTGGGGGACGGGTGTGTGCGAAGCAGCTCCGTGTCGCGGCGTCTGCGCGTTATTAGAGATGCTAAACGTGGAGCATCTCCTGACAGCTGAGCCCCTCAGATCTCCGAGCCATCAAATCGCGGCGTTCCTCTGGCTGAACTTAAATCATTTCAGAAGAAATGATGGAGAGGAAGAGAGGGAGAAAATAAAATAAAATAAATAAAAGACTAAAAGTATGAAAATGAGTCCTGTAGCACCTCACCTCTGCTTCAACCTTCCTGCTTTCATGTCTCGGCTGATTTGTTTTGATCACCCCGAGCTGAGCTTTGTTTGAATGGCATTCGCAGGGAATTCATGGAAATGAGGAGCCGCTAATGAGTTGTACAACAGCTGGTGGGAGGAGGAGACCAGGGGACCTGGCGGGGATGAGGGACCCTCTGCTGGGTCCCGAAGTGTCTGTGACCCCAAAGTGCTGCCCACAGGACCTTCCTCCAGCTCTTGGACACACGGGCGGTGCCAAAGGTCCGCAGTGGGTGACAAAAGAGCTGGGGGAAGTCCCTTGTGCAAAAACATATTGAAATGTCACTTTTCTTACAAAGAGATTTGGGGTTTTGATGTAGAATTGAGTCTTTTTTAAGAAAACCCACATGATTCTCATTGAAAAAACTGGTGGGAATGCAATTTCTGTAACTACTGAGCAGGTCAGAGTGAGAGCTCCAAGAGGGGCCAAGCAATTGTTTTTCTTTCTTTTATTATAACAAGGCTTAGACCAATTCTCGGGATGGCCCCGTGGTGCTCGTGGGATTCCACATGTGATTCCACATCCCTCGATCTTCCAGGCAAGAAAAGGGAAAACTCATTTTCCACAGAAAGAAAAGAAAGCCTAACTTGGAGTGTATTGGAATTTTTTTTCCCAAGGGCGCTGTCCAGCAGTAAGTAGGAATTAAATTCAGTTTTGTCTCAGTCCAGTATTTCTAAAAATGCATTTTTACTCTTTGTAGGGTTTTTTCCCTTCCCATTCTAAATAATTCCCTGGTTCTTTGCATGTCAATGCTCCCAAATGGAAAGAAAAGCTGATTTCCATACACTTGCATCAAACACATCTAAAACGACCCAATTCTGAGCCACCTTTCCCCAATCTGGGGAGAAAAAAAACCAAGCCATGGTATCTACCTCTGCTGAAAAGCACATCTGGAGCTTGCCCAGCCCAATGACCTTCGGTCTCAAAGTTGTACTTCTTTGTTGCAGATGTTTTCAATTCTCCCCCAATTTGTTGTAATTGTCACCATAAGCATTTCTGCCAAAATGGTTGTAAAAACTCAATTTTCCCAAGGAAAATTATCAAAATATGTTCATGGCTCATGCAACCTGTTTATTGAGCTGTGGCACGAATTGAGCGCAGCTGTGAAATAAGATATAATTAAAGTCTGGGGTCCTCTCCCAGATATCAGCTTTTTCCAAGCTTTCTTTGCCATGGATACAGGAATTATTGTGGCCAAACAGCCCAGTCTGTGAGCTGGGAGCACTTCCAGCAGCAGGGCCGGTACGTGGGGAGAGGTGTGTGTGCCCCTGCTGGTGTCCAACGTGGATGGCATTGATTCATCTCTAAAAAGTTGAACAGAAATGGCCTTTATTTTTTTTCCCCTGAGACATCAATCATGCTTTCCTCCTTTTCCTTAGGATTTGAGAGCAAAGCTGACATAGGACTTCTTTTTTTATTTCTTTTTTTTTTAAGTGGGAAATAAGTTCCTTGTGCATCAGGCTGGGGAGGGGGGGAAGTTCCCAATGACTGATCTCGTTTGGGTGCACCATCCTAAAAATGTCACCTGCCTCTGCCCCTTCCCAGTGGGATTTGAGGCTGTGGGAGGGAAGTGCCAAAGGGCAGTAAGAGGCCGTGGGGGAGGCAGACTGACCTTCCATCTTCTCCTCCTTCCTCTCTGCTGTGTCTGTGATTCTTTCTCAGCTCCGTGTCGTGGCTTCTGGACCTTTGGTGGTCACGGTGTGTTCTCAGCAATGAGGAGCAGGGTGGGATTTAATAAAGAGACATTTGCCTCTGCCCTGCCCTCCACAAAGGCAGGGATCTCCATGGCAGCTGCAGCATCTTGTGCTGGTCAAGAGGCAATTTTCTGATTAAACACTTTTCTGTGGTGTCTGGCAAGAGCTTTTATGTGCCCATTTACTCCCCAGCCCTCCTGGAGAGGGGAGGGGAGGTTGGGGGGTCTTGGCCACGCTCAGCCTATTCCTCTCTGCCTTCCACCACTGATTCAGCCCCAGAGATGAAGCCAAACCACCTCGGAAGGACTTTAAGGCATTACTGCTGCCCCTTCCCGTGGATCCATGTGCTTTCCCTCTCCTCTCCCACCTCTCAAATAGGGTGGGAATAACTTCTGAGGTCAAACAGGCTCCGTGCCACTTTCTGCCTGATCCATGGAGCACCTAGATTTGAACTTGAGGGCCAGGTTGTCTCTTGCTCCTGGAAATGCTGCTTTCAATCCCCACAAAGCACCCTGAGAGCTGCTGATGTGCTGGGGCTTGGGGCTTCCAGCTGCCTCTCCAGGGATCCGAAGCTCAGGGAGCGTGAAAAGTGCATTACAGGGGTTTGATGTAACTGTTGTCGTGGCTGTGTCAGGAAAACAGAGTGGAAAAACTGTGGGCAAGTCGGGAAACTTCAGCTTAGGGAGTGTTTAGAGCCCCTTGGCTGAAGGAGCAGGTGTAAATCACAGGGGTTGTGCCCTGGTTTTCCAGGAGGAGGAAGAGGTTTGCTGGATGCAGGAGTTGCAGGCTGAGTTGGCACCTGCTCAGGCTTTAGGGTGTCACTCTCCCCCATCTCTACCTCGTGCTATTCCTCTCCTTTTCCCCAAAAATACAGACCCTGAAGGGAGGCTCCTGAGCGACACCAAGCATGGCTGGGAATCTGAGAGGCACCGAACTCTGAAATTTGTTGTAATGACTCAAATCCACAACAATCACCCAAAGGCACAGCCGGTCCTTAATGGGGATGAGGGCCTTGATGGGCTGTGATTGCAGCGTGGCTGGAGTGCTCAGCTCCCCCACGGGGAGATTTTGGGCCACTTCCCCTCCCTTCCACTCAATTGATGGGGTCACTTTATTACTGCTTTTTAGAAGCATTTACTTCTGGAAGGAAATTTCCCAGGGCTGGAAGCGGGATGGATGCAGGGCAGTGGTGGCCCCTGCTGTCCCCTGCAACAGGCTGATTGAATTTCTCTTTCCCAGCTCACTTCTCCAGGTTGGATTCCTGTGCAAACCACCCTCTGGGCTGTTTCTCAGCTCTTAGCAACTTGCTTTAGGAAGCAGAGGGGAAAAAGGCTCCGTGGGGTTTGCTGCTCCACGGGAGAGACGAAGGCGCACAGACTGGAAAAGGCAGATTTGGGAAATAACTGGGGGCTGATTTGCTTTTCTATTTCTTTTCAGCTGAAGCTGTTGCCTGGCATCCCAAGCAGGGACAGTGCTGTGCAGGCAAAGTGTTAAGTTATTAATATCATCCCCATGGAGCAGCCAGAAATGAGGGAAGAAGCATTTTTGGGCTTCACCAAACATTACCAGCACCATCCCCCCTTCTCTGGGCTGGGGAGGCTGCACAGGCCAGTGGTGGGGGCTAAGACACAACTGCTAATTTCCATTAAGGTCTCTCAACACTTAATTAATTCAGATTTTACCAGACAGCTATTTGTTTGTTAAATTAAAACCAGCTGGTTATTGAAAGAAACGTACTTATTGGGAATTAGCAGCCATGTGCTGGATAGATATTTACTACCTAGTTGTCAAAGCTCAGACACAAAGCTGTGTTTAATAATCATTTTTTTTCCCCTTTCAATTAACTTGAGGTGGGGGAAATCATCCCATTAATTGCACATTAAATGCACATTTGGAAAATTTCAATTCTGAACGGTGCTGACGTTGCTGTTGTGTTGCAGCTGTGTTGGGTCTGGCTCTGGGGAAGGTGGTCTGGGATTTGTTACTCCTTGCCCTTTCCCAAGTCTGATCCAGGGGGTTCTGGTACCCCCAGAGCCTCAGCTCTGCCCTCTCCAAGCTGAACCAGGAGCTTTGTTGATCCTTCTGGGGACTTTGGGTACTAAGTGCTAGCCAAAGACAACCTGCTCCTCTCCTCCTTCCAACAAAAAGTTTCAGGTATCTCAGTGTTTAGACGAAAATGTTGATAATTGGGTCTTCCTGGACGAGGCAAGGAGGGACATGAATGATTTAGAGGGAGCTGGATGGCAATCAGAGCTCTCCTGCGCCCTGTGCTGCCTTTCTTCCTCTTGCTCTGTGCTAAAACATTTATTGCCCATCACAAGCAGTTTCCTCAGGTGCCCAGTGCCTGTCCAGCCTGTGCTTTGCTTTCCCAGCTCTGTGAAGAAAAGCTCTTTATCCACACAGAATTATCAGCTTGGGGGGGAAGGAATAACTTCCCACTCAGACCCCAGCACTGGGATTTGAGGGGGCAGTGTCTCATCCCTGCATCCCACGGGGATGCTCAGCCTGCTCGGTGTGTTTGGTGGTGGTGAGTGGTTTCCTGGGGTTGCAAGATGTGGCCTTGTCACTTTTGCCCTCGGACAAGTGATTCCCCTTTTTCTGACCCTCAGCTCCTCGTCTGTGACAGGATCCAGCCCTGGTGCACAAGGGCTTTGTTATCCAAGGGCAGGCAGCTGAAGGCCCCCTTTGAAACGTGCCCTGGCTGCCCTGGGGTGGGAAGTTTCTGTCTCAATGCCCCGAGTTTAACTCAGTGGTGTCTTTTTTTCCTGGAAACCGAAGGTGTCTGCGTGCTGTGCCCGGAGGGGGGAACAGCCCAACTCTTGGGCTCCATCACTGCCCCGGGCCAAGCCTGACCTCTGCCTTCCTCCTCCGAATTCAAAGGAGGTGGAGAAGGGCGAGATTTGTGTCGAAAACACGACCGCGGGGATGGAGAGAACAAAAACTCTCTGAGGGTTTGCTTCCAGCTCCTACGGGGGCTGAGAGGGGGGAAAGAAGCGACACTGCTGGATCCGTCCCTATTCCAGCACCCCCTCCTTTCCCGGGAGGGGCCGGCAGGGAGCGAGGGAAGCTCGGAGGGAAGGGCAGAGGGTGGGATCGGTGCGATGTGCGGGATTCCTGCGGGCGGTGACGAGCGCAGCGACCCCCGGGGCCGGGCGGGCGGAGACCCCGCTAGACGGCAATGCGAATCTGCGGCGCAGCCCCGAAATTCGGGAATCCGCCGCTCCCTCGATGCCCACCCCTGCCCTGGCACGACGTGGCACCGTGCAGGGCTCGGGCTGGGTGAGGAGCCCCGAGGTCACTTCACCCTGGACGGTTCCTCCTCCCGTTGGTGGAACGGGCTCCTTTATACCCCAAAAATGTTTGCAGAGCCGCTTTTTCAGACCATCAAACAGGGATGTGTGTCTGTGTGTGCGTGCACGTCTGAGCACCTGTGCCTGTGAGCCGACGGCCCCGGGTGCCAGGGACAGGCAGGCTGGGCAGAATTCTTCCCTGCTCCTGGTTTTTTTCAAGAGCTGGAATCCTGTCGCCTCAGTAGCACAGGCAGCAGGCAGAAGCACCTGGCCCATGTCCCGCTCACTCAGTGCATCCACGTCCTCCTGAAATCACTCCCAGTGTTTCCTCTCTTCTCTGTGGAAATCTGTTTTCAGCAGCTCCCTTTGTTCTGTCAGGCTGGTAGATACACCAAATCCCTTTTTCCCCCCTCCCAGGCGCTTTTGTCACTAATTGTTTCTGTGCCTTTGGCTGTTTCTTCTTTAGCCTCCCCCTCTCTGTGTCACCTGCCCTTGGCTCAGGATTCCGGTGGCATTGAAAAACTCCTGCGTGGTTCAAACTCCTGCATTTTGTTGCTATTTTAGCCTGGCTGCTCTTTCCCCTTCTAATTGCTTTATTCCTTTCCTGGGGGCAGGGCCTGCTGCCTTTGGCATTTCTTAAGTAGCATCCACGCTGAGACGAAGGGTGTTAATTAGCTCGGCAGGCTCAGTGTCAGGGAGGCTGTGGCTGTTCAGCCTCGGGTTTGGGCACTGAGCCTCTGCAGGGACCTGTGGGGATGAGCCCCCAGCAGATCATCACTGAACATTATCCCAACTCCATGGAAATCCACAGAGTCCAATGTCCCCCATCCAGCAGGTGAGCAAGGGCTGCCTTTACCCTCTGGGTTTATACAACACCACAGAATCCTCCAGGTTGGAAAAGCCCCCCGAGGTCATCGAGTCCAAACTGTGGCTCACCCTCACCTTGTCCCCCAGCCCAGAGCTCTGAGTGCCATGTCCAGTCCTTCCTTGGACACCTCCAGGGCTGGGCACTCCAAACCTCCTTGGGCAGCCCCTTCCAAAGCCTGACCACCCTTTCCAGGGAGAAATTCCTCCTGCTGTCCCACCTCCCCCTCCTCTGTCCCTGTTCCCTGGAGCAGAGCCCAGTTACCCCCCCCGACTCCCCCCTCCTGTCAAGGACTTGCAGAGCCAGAAGGTGCCCCCTGAGCCTCCTTTTCACCAGGCTGAGCCCCCCTCCAGCTCCTCCTGCTGCTCCAGCCCCTTCCCCAGCTCCATTCCCTTCCCTGGACATGCTCCAGCCCCTCGAGGTCTCTCCTGCCCTGATGGCCCCAGACCTGGGCACAGTCCTCGAGGTGCCCCAGCAGTGCCCAGCACAGTGGGACAATCCCTGCCCTGCTCCTGCTGCCACACCAGCACCGTGGGAGCTCAGGTTAACCTCTGAGGGTTAATAACCCCCTGGCCCCCTCCCTGCCCACAGTCCCCCCCAACCTTGGGAGCCAGGATTACCTGGGTGAGGATCTGCTGGTGTTCAGCACCTCAGGCACCAGCTGTTATCTCTGATACCGAGCTCTGAGCAGTAAATACCAGGCTGAGCTAATCCCACTCCATGTCCTTCTGCTGTCCTCCATGTCCTTCTGCTGTCCTCCCTCTCAGGAGGGGTTTCTGCCCCCACCACTCAGTCCTCCCCAGCCCCAAACCCTGCAGGTGTGACACTTTAGGACATGGGTGAGTGGTGGCCTCGGCAGTGATGGGTAAAGGGTTGATCTTGATGATCCTAAAGGTCTTTTCCAGCCTAGAGGATCCCTTGGGATCCCTGAATGGAGTCCCTGAGGGCATTATTGCCCCTGGGTCGGTCCTTTGCCTGCTGACTGCCCTCCTGCCCTGGCACACAGCAAAATGCTTAATTAAGGAGAGTAATTACATTTGAGGAGAACAACAAATAGAGATCAATAAGCAGCCTGTGATGTTTGCTGGAGACATTTATGGTCTCTCAGCTGGGTTATTCCAGCCAGCCAAGAAACACAGCCATGCAAAGCTGTCCTGTGGATGGGGATCAAGGGTGACGCTGTTGCTGTTCCCAAACCTGCTCCCCCTGTGCACCCCCACTGGTGTTGCAGCCCAATCTCCAAAGGAAAACACGGCCCTTGGCATCAAATGTTAAGGAAAGGAATCCACAGCACCGAGGGATTGATTGAAGGGTTGGCTTTGAAGGGGAGGGAGGCAGAGAAGGGAGGCAGATTCCTCCCTATCCCCCCAGGCTGCTGCCTGCCCTTATCTCCAGGTTTTATGGCATAATCTTCAGTGCTGCCCGGCCTCCCTCTGCTTCCTGCCTTGGCATTAGATAAGGCAGGAGATAGTGAGGGAGTATAAACTTTAGAGCCTGTGGCGGAGACTCATTTTTCTCATTTCGAGCAAGGGGAAAGGATATAAAATGAAAAGCAAGACACCAATAAAAGAGAAGGAAAAAAAAAAAAGAAAAGAAATGAAAAGAAAAGTTGTATTTCTTTAAAAAAAAAAAAAAAAACACAACCAAAAAAAACCCCAACCATGGCTGCCTGTTCTTGTACCCGAGCCCTTAACGCAGGGATAATGAACCGCAAACCCTATTTTAGCAGTTCAAAAGTCCTGAGATGGTGCTACGATCCCTCGTCTCCCCCCCAGCTCTGAAATAATGCCAGGTGGGACAGATTCCCCCCTTCCCTACAGCCGCATAAATCCGGGCACTGCCCTCCCAAGGTTATTGTGTGTGGCTGCGGGGGAGGATGAGCCCCGTAAATCAGGGATGCTCTAATGACCAGCACCGTGCCACTCTGCCTCCAGCCTTCCCAGTGCCACCATTCCTGACCCGACTGGGGACAGTCACTCCTGATCTACAGCAGATGAAGGGAACACAATAATCAGTCCCTGCTTGGCTGTTGGAGCCACAGAGGGGTCTGGGCTGAGCTCTGCAGATCCAGCTCCAGGGGGAAGCGTTTGCCACGGATGTGCTTTTCCCTCACCCGTCTGCTTTGCAAAATTAAATACAGAAAGGTAAAAAATAACCCCGGGTTTTGTTAATCCCAGTGTGCACAGTAGATCAGGCTGATTTAATAGTCACACGGTCATTCTGGTGTTCAGAAATCAATATTTTTCTAAGCAGCAGTAGGACCTGCCATAAATATCTTCACAGTTAACCTGAGTCTTATCCACATAATCGTGTGTTGGGGGGTGCCCTAATGAGTTACATGATGGCTGTGTCAGGGGGGTATTTATTGGGATGTGATGGTATCCAGGTGGCCTGTGAAAGGTTAAAATAAAAATGAGGAACAGGAAAAGCAGAGCCCTGTTCATAATTCTTGTTTCTGATGGTGTGAATTGCCTCAAAGTGCACCTGCTCGTTATCGAGGACGGAATCAAGTGGCTTTTGGGTAATACATGGAATTTATTTGCACTTGCAATATATAATCTAATACATATAAATTTACAACTAAATGGAAACACTCTGGAGCTCTTGAGCAGAATTGATGTTGTGGTGAAGTGAGCAGGGTCTGCTGGCATGGGAGACGTTGATGTCTCTGCCACCTCCTGAAATCCTGTTTGATTTGGGAGTGTGTTGGGTCTGGCTGGACACAGAGGGTGGCTGGGCTGGAGCCCAGTGAGGGCAGAGCTCCCTGATCCTGCTGGGAAACCCTTTGGGTTTAGGAGGCTTTTAATCCCATCCCTGGGAGTGTCCAAAGCCAGGTTGGACGGGGCTTGGAGCAACGTGGGCTGGTGGAAGGTGTCCCTGCCCATGACAGAGGGTGGGACTGGATGATCCTTCAAATCCCTTCCAACTCAAACCACTCTGGGATGATTCAGTGTTTGAACTTTAACTGGCTCAAATCTGATCCCAAATCCTCATCCCTTCCCTGACTGGGCCATGGGACCTTTCCTTTGGATCTGGAGCTCCCTGGTGTCCTGACTCAGTTGTCAGAAGCCTCTCCACACCAAAGTCCTGCCCAGGCTGTTCCTGCCATGGGGGAAACCAAACACAAATGTGCTGAGAAAACACTGTCTGGGGAGGAAATGAGCAACACTCACATGGCAAGAAAACATCCCTATCATGCAATTATTTCTAAACATGTTATTTTATGATCCTTCAAAAAAAAAACCCCTGCAGAATAAGAGAGGAGGAGGCAAAGTGAGCAATCAGGGAATCATTCTCAGTTTAAATTGCCCTCAGGAAACGAATGTGTCAGAGTAGATTGAAAGATGGTGTTATCCCAGGAGAGGGAAGGAGAGACAGAAACAAATAGAGCCAGGGAAGCTGTTGTGGAAAGAGCTGGGGAAGGTCTGGGAGCGCTGGTGGATCCCTGCCGGGACTGCGCTCCGGCTCCGCCCCGCCCCGGGGCAGCTCTGCTGACACCTCGCTCCGCTTTATTAAGAACCAATTTATACACAGCACAAGGAGGGTAAACAGATGACAAAGAGACGTTTTAATGAATGGAGAGTTAATTGCTACAGAACCCAACAGCTCGGGAAGCTGTTGCTTTACTGTTTCTAGGGCTTCTTTTTAATTTGCCACTGCAGACTGAGGCATAACAACTTCTGTCCCCCAGCCATGTGCCACATGCTGGTCATCGTGTCTCCAGTGTGCCTGACACGTCTGTGAAGTGGAGATTCTGCCGTTCTAAATCATTTATAAACGAACCACCACTGAAATCAGCAACTGAACTGATTCAGGACTCGACTTGCCCTTTCCAAGAGCTGCCTTTCCCCAGAGGGTCCCTTTTTCCAGCGCCCACTCCACAACAGGAGTGTCCTTTGGGTTTGCAATTTTCTTACCTGTCCCTGTGTCTGTAATTACACAGGAGCCAGAGCAGCTGTGCCTCTGCCTTTGATTAGCACAGAAAAACCACTTCAGAGGGAGCAGTCCTGGATTATACCCATTTTCTGGTGGCTTTGCTCAATGAACTGCTCCAGGCTGTTAACTCTCCAAATCTCTCTCAATTTAGTGGACCAGGAGGGCTCTGGGGAACCACCACTCCTCTCCATGGCTTTTATACCATTAGCAGCATCTCACTTTACCTTCTTAATGAGCACTGCCATTCTTTAACCAAATAAATATCAGTTAGAGGGGAAAACTGCTCCAGGAGATGACCCACAAGCCGAGGTGATGCTGTTTGCCCATCCTCCCCATCCCTGCAGCATTGCTGGGCCGTGAGAGTTTGGGGCCAGACACTGATTTTTGCACAGCTATAAAGGTGATGCTCTGGGTGTTTGTCTCTTGGGGAAGGCAGAGGTGATACTTTCCCTTGGCAGTTCTTCCACAGCTCTTTTATTCCGCCCCCAAGGTTGTAAGGCAGAAGGTCCTTGTGTGGGGGAACAGGCTCCCTGTGATTCCCTGTGCTGGTTGTGGCAGCACAGGGGATCCTCCTGCTGCATTTGGGGCTCAGCTGATCCCTTTTGCTGCTCAGGGTTACAAAACTGGGCCACAGAGAGGTTTAAACACTCACAGTGTGGGGAAGGGAGGTGGCAAAAGAGGGTTCCATGTGAAATAACCTCCCTGAAGTTTTGATTTCACAAAACACACCCAGCAAAAGGCCGATGCCAGGCTGGGCCAGGTGCTCCTGTCACCTCTGAGCACCGGGGATAGCACTGGTGACTCCAACACCACAGCTCAGCCCTTTCTTTAGAGCAAAGCAAAGCAGGAAATTCGGACCATTGACCTCCCCTGAGTTATTTTCCAGCAGCTTTTCCCCACTGCAATCCCAGGCAGAGCTTTGCCCGGTTGGATAACTCCCCCCCATCCCTCTGCCCGAGCCAGGAGGGCACTGGAGGAGCCCAGGCAGTCACTGGTGTGCTCTGACACGGCTCTGAGAGCTCCCGATGTGCCAGGAGGGGGAGATTTAGGGTGTGTATTGGAGGAGTCCCGTCCCTCTTCCATCTGTTTTATCTCCCTTCAGCCCAGATGAATAATCAAGGGGAGAGCGAGACCGTGCCAGGGTTGTGGAGAGGGAAAGGTGCAGCTCCTGTTGGTTAAAACAAGCTGTGCATTGGTATTTTGGGGTGAAAATAAATGGGTTTGCTCTTTTTCTGTCTTTTTTCTCTTCCCCCCCCCAACTTTTTAAGCACCTCTGTGCTGGCCAGAGGAGCCACAAAGGGGATGTGTGGATGGATGCTGTGGCTTCGGCAGGGGTGGGAGGCAGGGTGATAAATCCACCCCCCCCGGTGCTGCCACCCCCCAAGTCCTCCCACAGCATCGGGATGAGGCTCTGGATCCTTCCTGCTCTTTACCTTTCAAAAATAGCTGAGTTTTTAGTTCTTGGGCTCGAGAGCTCCCTGAGAGCCAGTGCTGCTGAATGCAGAGCCGTTGGAGTGGGATCTGAGATCCCACCCATCAGCACCACCTCCCTGATTCACACCAGCACAGCTCCTGGACCCTCACCAACGTCCTGATTCCGAGACAAGAGGGACAATTCCACTGGTGGGTTTTGCCAGAGGTGGGATGAGCCTTGTCCAGGAGCCTGGGGAGACAGGGCAGAGCTGGGGGGGCTCAGACTCATGGCAAGGTGGGATTCAGCTGGAATGCTGCCCACCGTGTGGAGGAGCAGGGAATGAGGGGCAGAGCCCCATGTGCTCCACCCCGACCCTCTCCCCCCTCTCCAAGTGCCTCTCCATGGAGCAGGACAGCCCTGGAGCTGGAGCAGAGCCTGGGCTCTGACCTCGGAGGCTGCTGACAAAGGATATTAATGATTTCCCTGAGGGCAATGTTCAGGCAAACGGGTTTGTCATTTATTTTGCAGATTTACTGGAGTATTATTAATTTACTAGCATAAACTCCATTAGGAGGAGGCATTCATTTCTGAAATATAACTTATTCCCAGCGTCTGGACCCGCTCTTGAGACAGGGATTCCACTGGTTAAGAATTATTCAAATATTGATCTGGACATTTCTAATTAACTTTGCCCATGTGTTATTATGCATATGCACCAAAATTGATTTTTGCCGGCCCAATAATTAGATTTAATACCTGAGGTAACGTATATTTATGTGTTTAATTATTAGATTCATTAGCAATTTTAATAAATGCTATCGGCTCAGGAATTAAGCACCAGAGTTGACACTTGTTGACTTTCCCTGTCGCTGGTGAAAGAACTGTCTCATCAGAGGAGGGGAGACAAAAGACCTGCCTCACACTGCTTTGGAAGCAATTATCACTTTGTGCTGTGTAATTATTAACACATTCCTTGTGACTGCAGCGTGGTTGGCTTTGAAAGCAAGGCCATCTGTGAGAAACATATAAATATCTAAGGGGCTCATCACACTGGGTGGTGCAGGGAATATAAAACACGTGTGGGCAGGAGCAGGAAGATGCCATGGAGAGGGACAGGGAGTGACAGAGCTCTGGGGATAAATCCTGGGGGGCTGCACGGACTGGATCCCAAATTCCCATTGCATGAGCAAGGCAGAGGAAGGATGGAGTGGAGCAGCTTGGGCATGGTGGGCCAGGAGTTGCTCCTCCAGGCTGGCCCGAGATGGGAATGTTCTGCCCCAAATCTTCACGCGCCTCCAAAAGGGGAGATGTGCTTTGAGAAAGACTCAACCCTCCCCCCCAAATATCCTGTGGGATCACACCTTGAGCTGCCACTGCCAGCACTGAGATGGAATCATGGAATGGTTTGGATTGGAAAGGACCTTAAAGCTCATCCAAAGCCACCCCCTGCCATGGGCAGGGACACCTCCCGCCAGCCCAGGTTGCACCAAGCCCTGTCCAACCTGGCCTTGGACACATCCAGGGATGGGGCAGCTCTGAGAATGGTGGAATTAAGGCCATTGTAGATCTGCAAAAGACACCCCTTGATAACCCCTCCGTGTATCCCAGGGCTCCCCAGGGTGCCCATCCTGGGGCAGAGCCCACCCTGCCCAGGTGGGATTGGTTTTCAAGCCAGTTGTGCTAAACCCACGTCCCAGCCAAGCAATTGCCCCCATTTATTTTGGGACCCATTTCTCCTCTGGCACCGCAGAGCCACGAATGTGCTGCCGAGAGCCCCCTTCCCAGCCCATCCACAGAGGTTTGCAGCCTTGTGCCTGAAATGTGTCACAGAAATGTGCTCATCTTTTCCACCCCGATGACTGGAGGCCCAAGATGTGGCCAGTAATAACCTAAAAGCCCATTTCTGAAGGGTTTGGGTCCAGCTGCTGCCTCTGCATCCCCCTCTGTATCTCCCTCTCCCTCCCCTGCCCACGGATGCCTGAACAGCCTCACAGCATTTCCAGGCGTTCACTTGTAATTTGGTGCCGGGGCCATCGGGAAATTGCTGACAATTTGGATGAAAATGGTTGGAAAATTGCAGTGTTTAGGCCCATTTTGCGGGGCTGTGTGTGCAGAAATTGCAGAGGAAACACTGGGAGAGGCCAGTGGTTAGAAACAGGCACCGTTGTGCTGTGGGTGGTGGGTGCTCCCCCCTCACTTGTCCTGTATTTGTAAACAAATGTGTAAATCGAGCAAAGAAATTGCCCTTGAGGGAAGCGGAGGACAGAGAAGAACTGGGACGAGAGAAAGGGGAGTGGGAGCCCAGAGGGGCTGGGGCTGCTCTGCCACACTCCCAGCTAAAGCCCACCTTGGTCAGAGCAGTGGCTGTGACACGGTTGTCACTTGGTGCTGCTCTGGCAGCTGAGAGAAGCATCTTTTTGGAAATAAAGCATCAGAGAAGTTGTTCAGAGGTTTCCTCACTGGTAGTTTGCACATCTCCTCAGAAATCTGTCCCCAAATCCTGCCTTGTTGGGATTATTGATGTCCTGGTGCATCTCAGGGTGAGCAGGAAAGTCTTGGGGTTTTTTTTTTCCCACCCATTTTAAGTTAAAGCCCATTTGCAGCCCTGCCTGAGTGATGGGGTGGCTCCTCAGCAGTAAGGGGTTGGTGTTCCCCTGGCTGTTTGATCCCCTGTGATGGGCACAGCACTCCACCTTCCTGTGGCACCTGGGGATCTGTAACAGCCCTTGGAGCAGACTGACAGTTCTGTCCATCCTGTAAAGATTTATCCCCTTCCAGCTGTGCCAACAGGGAGAGCTCTAGCCCTGCTCCAGGAAGGGTTTTGGGAAGAGTCATGGATGCAATGCTTGGGAACACGGGTTAGTGATGACCTTGGCATGCTGGGTTAATGGTTGGACTTGATGATCCTAAAGGTCTTCCAACCCAAATGATTCCCTGATTCTTTAAAGGTCTTTTCCAACCCAAATGTTCATGTTATTCTATAAAAGGTCTTTTCCAGCCCAAATGTTTACGTGATTTTATAAAAGGTCTTTTCCAACCCAAGTGATTCCATGATTCTATAAAAGGTCTTTTCCAACCCAAATGATTCCACGATTCTATAAAGGTTTTTCCCAACCCAAATGATTCCATGATTCCATAAAGGTCTTTTCCAACCTAAAGGATTCCATGATTCTGTAAAGGTCTTTTCCAACCCAGACAATCCCATAATTCTGTGACAGCACTGCTGCAGTAAGAAACTGGAAGGGAAAACCAGATTCATGCCAAGTTGCTCCTCAACCCTTCCTAAACCCCACTTTCCCCCCTCCCTCTCAGCATCCCTCCCTCCCTCCTCCCAAGCACAGGAGCTCCACAAGGTCCATGTGGCACAGGGTGGTTCCCCTTCCACCCCAACCCCTTGTTAAAGACCCAGGAACGGGGGGAGGAAGGTGGGGAAGGGCAGGATCAAACTGTTGCTCGACTCAGCCAAATTCTCCCGGCCGCTTTACGAGGCCGGAACGAGATGCTAATTAATGAACAGCCCAAAAGCAGCCCGGGCTGCAATTTGCATAAACAGGCATTGTCAGGCTGTTGGGTAAACAAAAGGCGAGTGCTGGCAGCACGGGGAGGATTCATCCCGCAGGATCGGGATTTACAATTGGAGGGTTTATTTTATGCTTAATTTCTCTCTCTGTCTCCCACTCCAATGCTCTGTCAACAATCAGCGGCGCGCAGAAAAACCCCGATGAGAAGCGTCGGCACAAATCACGGCACAAAGGAGCCTTTTCCCTTTGTGTTCCTCCCCTGTGCTCTTCAGTGTGCACGTCAGGACTGCAAGTAATAAAAATTCGGGGATTTGAATGGGTGATGTAAACATGCTGTGGATTCGTTATAATCCTTAATTACAGCTAATTGGGGCTGTTGACTGCTGTGAACGCGGAGAGCTGGAGAAAGGGAGGTCAGTCCATTGGTTGCTCAGAGGGTAATTAGGTACGTTGGAGTTAATGAGTCACTTGGGAGCTTCCTTCTATCCAGTTCCTGTTGATAAACGGGAATGGTCCCGGTGGGAATGAGCCACGACCCTCCCGGGAACTTTGGGGGTGGAACTGGGGCTGAACCCCCGGTGCAGCAACAGTGGAATATCTCACTTCTTGGGAAATCATTTTGGGTTTGCTTCCCCGTCCTTGGGTCAGAGAGGTGTCAGGAGAGCTTTTGGGAGCAGAAAGAGCACCCATAAAACCCCCATAAAACATCCTTTGCAGAGCTAACAGAGATTCCTCCCATCTAACAGATCATTAGATGGATGGGCAGATAGGATTGAGGGATTATGATGCTTTGTTATCCACTCTTGCTACGTTTTCTTTGATGCTCTCAGGGCCGTTTATCTGACCCCATCTGCTGATTTTTATTTTGATATTGTAATTTTCATTTGGGTAAAAGCACCCACAGGAGCTGAACGGGAACTCAATCAGCATAAAGTGAAAGGGAGAAATAACTGCCATTAAAAGTAATAACATTTTCCTTAAATAAGAGAAGAAACCCAAATGATGTAAAGATATGGACACCAAACTGAATGCAATCGAGTGGCTGCAGCTTGAGCCAGGAGAGCTGATCATTTTGGTGCTTTTAAATGGAAATACTTGGAGAGTAAAAGGCTTTTCTCTGTGCTGACTGTTCCCTCTGTGTGTGTGGACACTCACTGAGGATCAGGAGATGGATGTCAGCCTGTAAATCACAGTGTGGGTGATGTTCCCTTACACCCAAGTGGAGCAAAATAGAAAGTTATTTCTCCTTTCCCCACTTTTTCCCAGCACAGAGGGAGATGAATTCCAAACTAAGAGCCCTAAGGGGCATGTTTCTCTCCCTCCTTGTGCTGCATGAATTGATGCTGCCCCTCGAGGGCTGTGCCAGGTCTGGGACCATCATGGAAGAGAGACATTGAGGGGCTGGAGAGGTAAGGGAATGAAGCTGGGGAAGGGGCTGGAACAACAACAGGGGTTGAGGGAGCTGGGGGGGCTCAGCTTGGAGAAAAGGAGGCTCAGGGGGGACCTTCTGGCTCAGCAAGTCCTTGACAGGAGGGGGGAGCTGGGTGGGAATTGGGCTCAGCTCCAGGGAACGGGGACAGGAGGAGAGGGCACGGCCGCAGGCTGGGACAGGGCAGGTGGGACAGCAGGAGGAATTTCTCCATGGAAAGGGTGGTCAGGCTTTGGAAGGGGCTGCCCAGGGAGGTTTGGAGTGCCCAGCCTGGAGGTGCCCAAGCCAGGACTGGCCGTGGCACTCAATGACAAGGTGGGCATCAGGCACGGGGTGGGTTCCGTGGGCTGGGGGGGCTTTTCCAACCTCACTGATTCTGTGATCTGCCCCAAACCTCCTTTTGGTATCTCTCAGCAGAGAAACATTCCCGTGTGGAGCTTCCCAGTGGGGAAATTCTCTCTGTTCTCCACTTGAGCATCAGCAGGACCAGGAGGGCGATTCAGCAGCAGCACTGCAGCAGATGCTTTATAGGATCAATTACTGTGGCCAGGCTGGAGTGGCTGTGACCCCCCTAGGCACGGGCAGAGCTGGGCAGGTCAGGGCTCGGAGGTTTTGCATCCTGGGGTGGGCACAGGGAGCCATAAATCAGCCCCAAATCCTGCTGTTGCCCCTCTCGCCACCTGCTGACCTTGGTCTGGCTGCGTCAAAGGATCTGGGCACAGAGTGTAACATTAAAAAACGGCCAGGTGTTTGCTGAGTTGGAGGGAAAAGGGGCAGCAATTCCCTGGGAGGTTTCCTGGAGCCAAGGAAGTGGGTGGGGAAGGTTGCACTCGCATCCTTGGGTGAGCTGTGCCACCCCAGGTTGGCAGTGGCCGGAGGAGCTTTGGGCAGAGGAGGACTCAGGTCTGACCTCTCCAAGGCTGAAAGGCTTTGCTCAGTCAGGGCTTTCCAGCAGCTCTTTTCAAGTTCCATGGTCATTTAAATTTCTGGTGCTGTTTATTCTGTGCAGCCCAAAAAACTCCCTCTGACTGATGAGATATATATATATGTATATATTTAAATACTGCAGGGATTAAAGAGAAATAATTCTCCTTTGTGCACCACCCCAGCCTGGACACCGACCTCTCCTGGAAGGATGCTGAGCTCAGCTGCCCTTAGCTGGGGCTCCTTTCCAGGGCAAACTCTGTCCTTCCATCAGCACCCACCACACTGCCCTTTTATCTCTGTCCCAGGAGGGGGCTGAGGGTGGGAAATCGGGAATTGTTTCCCTCCGGATCCACATCAAACATCTCCCATCTTGCTATTGATCCATCCCCTTGCAGAGGTGGTCCAGGGACTCATTGGAGTGCAGAGCTGGGAGGGCTTTGCAGTGGGACTGTTGTAAAGAGATTTCTTTGTGCTCTCAGGGGTTTTGTGCCAAATCCGGGTTAAATGGACCCAAACAAAACCAAGCTGTGCAAAAGTTGGGCAGAGACCAAGGGGATTTTGTCTCTAATGGAGAAGACTCGTTGGGAAGCATCTGGTGGTCTCATCCCCTGGGAAATCTGTTGCAAAAGGAATTGAGGGCATCTCCGTTGGGTTTGGAGCCCAAAGAGTTAAGGAGATTCGCAGAAAGGAGAGAAGAAGAGTGATTAAAAACAGTGAATCACCATCTCCAGAGCGTTCCTTGAAGGACTTCCAAGAGAGAGGAGGGAAGCGCAGGGTGGGCTCCTTGCAGGCTCTAATCCTTCCTGCTCCCCTTGGCAGAGATTTGTGAAAGAGGCAGATGAGAAATTTCCTGTTTGGCAAAGAGCAGGGAATGGAAGATTAAATCAACCTGCTCGGCTCCGGCTCCGCTCTTCAAACGCAGTTTGGAGGATGCTTAAATATTTATTTTAAAAAAAAAGAATGGGGAGGGGGTAGAAATAGAAAGAGGGGGATACATAAAATTAAAGTGTTCATTATCTTACAATCCATATTTAATAAGGGTCCTTGTTATAGCTGGATAATGGATTTCCTGCCATAAAAGCCTTTCCCCTCTCTGCCGACCCAGCACTGGCTGGGAAGGGTTGGGGACACCCGGGATGGGGAGGGCACGGAAGATCTGAGAGGTGGGAGTGGGGTGGACATACCCATAAATCCATCAGATTCCTGCTTTTCTGAGCCTCCTTCACCCTGCCCTGCTGGAGGGAAAGATGGAAGTGCTGGAGTTGAATTGCTGAGCTGCTGCTCCGCGTTTGGGGATGTTTCTTTAAAGCTGGTTGTCGCCAGGCGGGTCAGCAAGTGCTCAGCTGCTGGTCAGATCCATATTCCCATTTCCACCAGGATTTGCCTCTGGGGACTTCTCAGCTTTGCTCCAGAACAGAAGCACTTGCTGAGCAAAGCCCCAGGTCTGTGGGCTCCACGAAGGTGCAGCACAAGGGCCATTAAATATTAACGTGCCACAACATCGGGAAGACCCAACGGAGCTGAAGTGAGTCGGAGTGAGGAGCAGTGATTAACTGCTGGAGGGGATTATTGAGGAGGTAAATGGAAAATAACACAGGGAGTTGCCTGATATGGATTGATCAGAGGCTCCCTTTGGACCAGGAAGGGCTTATTAGACACAGAGCCTGATGCTGCTGCTCAGCCACTGCAGTGACTTTGGCTCGTTCTCTCTATCAGCTTAAGAGAAACCCCTGGGTAGGGAAATATCTCCAAATAGGATGAAGCTGTATTTACTAATTTAGGAGGATTAAGAGGGAATGGAATTATTAAGATCCCTATCGCAGCCTGGTGGGAGGTTTGTGGCTGCTTTTGTTGGATCCCCATCCAGGAAAGCTGCAGCAACAATCTTGGATGCCCCAGGATGCGCCAGCCAAGTTAATGCCAGATCCCCCTCCCCTTCCCCAAATTTTTGTCGAAGCCTCAAGAACAAGGAAGAGCTCCCAGATTCCTCACACCCTTCCTCAAATTTTTTTCCAAGCCTCAAGAAACAAGGAAAAGCTCCTAGAATCCCCACCCTTCCCCAAGTTTTTGTCAAAGCCTCAGGAAACAAGGAAAAGCTCCCTGAGAAAAGCTAAAAGGAGCTCTTTGCCTTCACTCCGAGGTTTTCTGGTTGCTGGGGCTGCAGCTCCAGGAGTGACCTGTCTCTTGTGTCCATCTCCCGTGGGATCCCCGTCGTGAAAGGGCTGTGAGGGACCAGGAGAAGGTTTGGGATTGAGATTCTCCAGGTGTCCCTCCCCGGTGCTTTTGCTCAGCCCAAGCTGAATCCAGGGCAGGGATGGAATGGGAAGAACTGCACCAGCCGTGTGACAAATGTCTCTGGCACGGACCAGTGGCTTTATTAACTCCATTTGTCTTCCAAAGCCACACAAACAGTGCCCATAAATCGTGGAATTGTCAGCATTAAGGGACAAGTGCTGGTGGGCACAGCTTGGTGCTGCTCCCTGGCACTGCCCTGCTCCAGGGGGTGCAGCCAGCCCAGCCCAGCCCAGCTCAGCCTGGCAAACTGGGCAAACCACGTTTGTCCTCAGGAGTGGGGCAGCAAAAACTGGTGATTTGCTGGGAAAAAGCCCATTTGTCCAGTCCTACCATGCTGTGCTTCCCCCAGCCCTGGAAAGTTTGTTTTTAACAGAACAGGCTGGTTTATTGATCCCAAGCTGGGTGGAATGAGCAGGCAGAGCCAAGGAGGGATGGGATCCCAAGGAGCTGCTGCTCCCTCTGCTCCTGGGTCACTTCACTCCTCTCCATGGGGGCAAAGCTCATCCCTCAGCTCCCAAAATGAGCAACCCCGCCTGGCTCGTGCTCTCCTGGGACATCCAGCACACAGACCCAGCTGCTGTCCCCCCTCAGAGGAGCTGCTTTCCCAGCTCAGTTCCCAGGAGAGAGCCAATCCATCCCAGCCAGGGGATTCAAAGAGCTCAGAGCCCGGGGCCAGCAGTGCTGGAAAATGAAAAATGGGTTGTTTCGACTTTATTGCTACAATTTGTTCCCTTTCAACTCCCGTTTTGCAGGGGTTTGATAATGGATTGATAGTTTGTATTTAACATGTGGAGGGAATGGTTTTGGCTTGCTGATAACATCCTGGAGCAAGGCAGGAGGTCCAGGGATTGCTTTGGGAAATCCAAGTTCTCTGGGAATGGGAGTGTAAACACCAGCATTTCCCAGGGGATGTGCACTGTTCCATCATCACCTTCCAGAGCATCCATTTTCTGGAAAACATCAGCACTCCTCCCTGTTTCAGTGTGGGGTCAGAGAATAACATCAAACACCAGAATTTCATGGAATTATGGAATGGTTTGGGCGGGAAGGGAACTTAAAGACCATCAAGTTCCAACCTCCCTGCCACAGACAGAGAACATTCCACGAGACCACGCTGCTCAGAGCCCTCAAACACCAAGAAATTCTGCTCCTCGTGGATCTGTGCTGCTTATTTAGTGCTGCTTTCGAGGTGATGGATAATGGGAATGTCTTCGAGCTGGCACAGGGCCCCCACCTCTCCATGCTCAGCCTCTGGGGGACCCGGGGAAGGGAGTGAGGGGAGGGACACAGAGCACTGCCCTTATCTCTCTATTTATCTGCCTGTTGCTCTGGCCAAGGAAAGCCTGATTTAGGTGGCGAGGTTCCACCTTTTTAGATCTGGATGAATGAGACTTCAAGGGAGGATTTTATTTCATCTGTATTTCTTTTATTACTTCACCATATCATACCCCTGTCCTTCCACAGCATTAATCATTCTCGTTCCTCCTCCAAGATCACTCGTTTTTCTCATTCCCTGATGTCTTTTCTCGGCTGCAGAGCTGAGCACAGTGACTACAATGCAGATCCAGGGACTCTCTTTTCCCTGCCCAGCTCTGCCTACTCCTGCCTTTGGTTACAAATACCTTTTTTACTCCTGCCTGTGGTTACAAATACCTTTTATTCCTGCACATGCTTCCCAGTTTCCCAGTGCTGGGCAGGTGGATTTCCAGCAGCTGCCCCTTTTTCCAGTGGGGGTGTTTGTGGAGTGCTCTGGGGACACTGGAGGGGACACTGCTGGATGCTTGCTGGGTCTCTACCCATGGCAAGGGCAATGTGGGTATGGCCCCCATCCCTTTGGAGTTTGATTCCTTGGTTCAGGTGGGTTTGGAGCTCGAGCTCAGCTTTGGCAGGTCAGAGGGACTGTGAGCCTGGGAGGGACACCACAGGACAGGTTACCTGGAGGGACAGGAGAGGGGGGAAGGGCTTCAAACTGAGAGTAGGTTCAGATGGGGTATTGGCAAGGAATTCCTGCCTGTGAGAGTGGAGAGGCCCTGGAATGGATTTCCCAGAGAAGCTGAGGCTGCCTCATCCCTGGAAGTGTCCAAGGCCAGGTTGGACGGGGTTTGGAGCAACCTGGGCTGGTGGAAGGTGTCCCTGCCCATGGCAGGGGGTGGAACGAGATGGGATTTAAGGTCCTTTCCAACCCAAAGCATTCCAGGATTCTCTTCCATGACAGCACATTCCCTGTGCCAGTGGAAGCATCAAACATCCCAGATAACTCAGGTTGCTGCAGCTCAATCAGTGAATTCCCCCCAGTCACAGCCAGCCCAGGTATTTCCCTGTGCCTCTGGTACCAGGGATGGTTTCTTCTTTACATTTCCCTTGCAAAGTGCTTGAAAAGAATGATTTTATGAAAAAACAAAGGCCCTCCCAGCAGGTTTGGATGATGTGGGGAAGGGATGCTGTGAGCCCTGCAGGGATGGCTATTCCAAGAGTATCACACAGACTTTGGGAATCCTGAGCGCTGACAAAGGGGTTTGTTTTACACCTGTTTTTAACACCACCCATTCAGCCCAGAGCTGCAGATCCCCTGGATGAAAGTGCATCCCTGAAAGCTCCTGCTCTGTGCCCTCTAATTAGAGTTCAAGGCAGTAATCCAGACCTGAGGCTTCCCACAGGAAAAGCTTCCTCAACATCCCATCTCCAGGGCTGGAAATAAACCCCGTCCCCACTAAGAGCCGTTCCCTTAAACACACACAAGGGGAGACAGAGATGTCCCAGACCTCGCCGAGTGTCAAAGAGATGCTGAGACGCCTCTTGAAAAGAGCTTCCTCCCCCTCCCTCCTCGTCCTCACCTTGCCTTGCCTGTCCCATCACCCCCCAGCGTGGCTTTGCGCTGTTTTCTCTCCCCAGCCAAACCTTTCCCCCTGGGAATTATTTTCTCAGGAGAGGTTTATTTTGTGCCTTGAGAAGGTGACAGCCCCTCGGTGAGAGGCTGTGGTGGTTTTCAGCCAGTGTCCATCCAAACCTCCAGGCCCCCCCTTTCCCAGAGGGAAAGGAAGAAAAGAGAAAAGGCAAAAAGAAAAAAGCCATCTGAGGGATAATGGCAAAGCAAACTCAGAGTGGCTAAATACTTAAATTTATTACTAACAAGAGAAGAGCTAAAACTAAGAAAACTAAAAAGTAAGAAATAAATCCGTCTTAAGAACCGCTTTCTCCTCCCACTCCTCCCTTTTCCAGCAGTTCCAGGGAGCAGGGAATGGGGGTTTGCAGTTGGTGGTTCTGCCATTGCTCTTGTCCTGGGGGTCACCCCATGGGCTGCAGGGGGGTCTGTGCACCTCGAGGGATCTCCAGGGGCTGCAGGTGGAGGGGAATAACTTTGAGTCCTTCCCCCCCTGCTCCCGTGGGGTCCCTCCTTCTCCTCCTCCTCCTGCTCCCACCTCGGTCTCTGTGTTGTTCTCCCATGGCTGGAATTCCCAACTGCCCCACACTCCTGAATTCTTCCCTCTGTTCTCCCAGAGCTGGGACTGTGATTCTTAATTGGCTCAGCTCTGTCCACCAGCAGGAGGTCCCTCCTGGCCCTGGCTGTCCTTGGCTCCACAGCACAGGGGGAGCTTCTGGCAGCTTCTGACAGAGACCACCCTGGTAGCCCCCCTCTTCTACTAAAATCCAGCTCCAGAAACCTCTGACAGAGGCTGCCACCCCTCGCCCTGTGCCCGGGAGGTGCCTCCGGCTCCCTCGCTCTCGCAGCTGCCTCTCAGCTCCTCCGCCCTGTAATTTTTGCTCGGAGCAATCAGCCTTGAAAAGCGTCTTCCACAGAGAACTCCGCAGAATGGGGGGGAAAAAAGAAATGAAAGGAAAAAAATATGTTGAGTGGGTGGATTCAGGGGGAAATAAAGGGGTTTATTCTCAGTGCCAGCTAATGAAATTAGAAAATGGAGAAGAGCTTGGCTAATACTGTACAGGGAAAGATAAAATGCATTTTAAAAAACTCACAATGCTGCAGCTCTTTCTGAATGTCAAAATATTACATTTTTTGGGGGATGATAAAGATGGAAGAAATAGCTGGGTTTCAATTTCAAGTGCCACATCATATCTTTCCCCCTCTATAATTTTTATTAAAATGAGAATGTTCCAGGAAGTCATTATGTCGTCTTTATTATGTTTGCAGAGGAAATAAAAAGTTTATTTGAGGAAACTGCATAGAAACAAGGTCTCTGTGTGTGTCACCCTCCAGGGAGAGCGGGGTGGGGATGGCCCTGCTGCCACCCTGGCACCCAGGAGCACCTTGGCCCCCCTGCTGGAGGGTTTTTAGGTGGATACCCAGTGTGTATCCATGCGTTTTCCCAGTGTTTATCCATGTATCCAATCCTCCCCCACCAGACCCCCCCGTCCCCTCCTTTAACACCAATTCCCTGCTTCCCCTGCCTGATCACACTCCAGTTTTCCCCCTGGATTTCACGGGGGAGAAGCACAAAGGAGAACGAAAGGCACCGTGATTTTCATTTTAAATTTCATTTCCATACTCCTCTTCTTCTGCTGTTGTGCCTTTTCTTTTTTTTTCCTTTCTTTTTTTCCTTTCTTTTTTTTTTATCATGTGTGGATCCATTTGTGGATGCCCCTTGGATTTGGTGAGGGTTTTTATGTTTGGGCTTTTTTTTTTGTCAGCAGAAAAAAGGCAAGGTTTTCACCTCGGGACTTTTGACTTTTAACCTTGCCCATGGCAAAGCATTGGGAAGCTCCTTGTGCTGATGATACAGAACCTCCCCCCAGAGTGTCCAGAGCTGCCTTTTCCATCTCCCTTCCCCTGATGGACGTGCCAAAGCCCAGAGGTCTCCTGACAAAGAGCTTTGGCACCGAGAGCTTCCAGCAGTGGCTGAAAGACACAACGTGCCACATTCCCGGGAGAAGTTGTGTCCATCGCTGAGGTTTCACTGCAAGGGAGGGTGATGAATGGGCTCAAACCCCCCGGGAACAGGGAGCTTTGCTCCACGTGAAGCTCTCCAGAAAGGTCCTTGATGCCAAAGCTCAATTTGGGGGCAGCAGAGGAGATTGAAGGCTGGGGGAGCTCAGCCCCGTGGGTGCTGATGTTCTTTTGAGGCTTGAAAGGCGACGAGTGGATAAATGTCACGGCCATTTAGCAGAGACTCATAAAGCCTGAGAGCACGTGGGTGGATTTCCAGCCCCCTGGGACTCCAGTGACACTCATTTCAATCCCCTCTGGGTGCCAGAGCAGAGGCCAAATATCATCCTCACACCAGAGCCACTCGTGTGCAATTAAAGCAGCCCCTGTGAGACTCCAGTTACTGTCTGTGCATCTGCCAGGGTGGACTGGAGGGACTGGGAGATGCTCCGTGGGGAGAGGGATGAGCACACCCAGCCCAGCCCGTCCCCTGGCTGAGCTCAGCCCTGTGGGATGAACCTCAGATCCCAAAGGAAGGGCTGGAAATAAAATCTGGGTGGCACAACTGAGGGAATCGCTGCAGGCTGGGAGGGAAGCAGGGAGGGCTGAGCTTGTGGACGGTCATGGAATGGGTTTGGGTGGCAGGGACCTCAAAGCCCACCCAGTGTCACCCCCTGTCGTGGGCAGGGACACCTCCCACCAGCCCAGGGTGCTCCAACCCGGCCTTGGACACTCCCAGGGATGGGGTAACCACAGTTATTCTGCCCAACCTGTGCCAGGTCCTGCCCCCCCTCCCAGCCAAGAATTCCTTCCCAATATCCCACCCATCCCTGCCCTCTGGCACTGGGAAGCCATTCCCTGTGTCCTGTCCCTCCATCCCTTGTCCCAAGTCTCTCTCCAGCTCTCCTGGAGCCCCTTTAGACACTGGAAGGGGCTCTCAGGTCTCCTTGGAGCCTTCCCTTCTCCAGGTTGGATAACTGAATTCCCATATATCGTGTTCTCTGGGTAAACAGGGTGTTTTTACAGAGCTCAGCTTGCAGAGCCCACCAGGGTGGGCTCGTGCCTGGTACAGTGGGCTGGGGGCTCCAAAAAGGGATGGGAAACACCTTCCAGGCAAACAGAAGGAGGCATGGAATGAGGATTCCAGAGGTGGGCAGCCCAAACCCAGCGTGGATCCCCAAGGGTCTCCTCTGAGGACAATAAACCCCTCGTGTGGGAGTGGCTGTGGTGGAAGGGACAGCTCTGTGCTCCCAAACCACTGTGGGGAGTGCCACGTCTGCTCCCTGCAGTATTAGCTCTTCAATTTAATAGCATTTAGAAATCAGTCATGTGTTTCCATGAGATTTACTTGCACTATTAGAAGCCTGGAGGGATTTTTTTAAATGTTTTTTTGTTTTTTTTTTCTTTTAAATTCAAAGCATTGTCATAAAAGCTTTTGCAAGAGGAGGGTGAAACAGAGACATTTTCACTCTTTTTCTCTTTTCTTTTTTTTTTTTTGGTAGTTCCTAAATAAAAGTCTTTAAACTGGATCATTTTGGAGCAAACTTCCTGATATACATTAAAGGAACAGAGGCACAGCTGGAGAAGTGACAGGATGAATATCGTGTTATGCATTCATGTAAATCTCCCTTTAATAATTCCTGGATTTATCGGCTACAAAGAGGAGAATTTTCTCTGTGCCCCCGACACAGACACAACCTGTGCTCCCCCCCAGGGGCTCTGGAGACAGAGCTGTTCCCAGCCTGGGAAATTAGCCCTAATTAGCTTTCCTATGGCACCTCCAGGCAGCAGGAATAGTGTGAAGGGGGGAGCCCTGGCCTTGTTTTGCAGGAGGGGAAGGTGAGGCAGCAGGGCTGGGTAAGATCACCTCGAACTGAAGGTGAGCATCTATAATTTTACCATTTTATCTAATCTATAATCTTATAACCTATAATATTTGTCCCAAAGCCAGATTGGATGGGGTCTGCCAGCCTGGGAGAGGTTGGTGTCTCTGCCACTTCCAAAATCCTGTTTGATTTGGGAGTGTGTTGGGTCTGGCTGGACACAGAGGGTGGCTGGGCTGGAGCCCAGTGAGGGCAGAGCTCCCTGATCCTGCTGGGAAACCCTTTGGGTTTAGGATGCTTTCAACCCCATCCCAGGAAGTGTCCAAGGCCAGGCTGGATGGAGTTTGGAGCAACCTGGGCTAGTGGGGGGTGTCCCTGCCCTTGGGACAAGATGAGCTTCCAGATCCCTCCCAATCCAAACCATTCCATGATTCCATAAGTCCTGAGCTTCACTGCAAATGTAGTCAGAGTCCTACTGATGTGCCACGAGCCTTTATCCCTCCCCATCCCTCCCTCCCCCCCAGTTCCCCCTGAGCTGCTCCCCTGCCCTCCTCAGTGCTGACCAGCTGAGCTGCCATTCCAGTGAGGAATCACCCTGAGCAGGGGGAGTTTCAGTCTTTAATGGACATATTCCTTTGCATTAAAGCTTCCTCGGCTCCCTCCCTCTGGAAGTGCCAAGAGAGCATCCATCACGATTAGTGCAACATCCCAAAAGGCATAAAAGAGATGGAGTGAGGAAGAGCTGTGGGGCCCTGGGATGACTCCAGGGCAATTCCCCTTCCCTGGAAACCCCTATTTCCTGGAAAACCCCCTTCCCTGGCAGTGCTGCCCCCAGTGGGTCCCATGCACGATGAGATGTTTCCCACGTGTGGGTCCCGTGGTGTCCCCCACCCTCACAACCCCCCTGGTGCCTTCCATAAAGCCCTGGGGTTCTGCTCTCGTGTGAGAACCTCAGCTTTCATTAAATGATAATAATCATCATCATCATAAAAAATAACAGTGAATTTCCAGCCCTTGTGATTTCCATTAAAAGGCAGAAATATGACCTGTCTCCTCAACCAGGAGGAAAAGCAAATGCAAATCACAGTTTATAATTGTTATAAAAAGTCTCGTGTCTTTATGGCCAAATTTATTGGGTTTTGAGGGGGAAGAGAGGCCGGAGAGGAGGCTGATTCCTGCTCCTACACATTCCTCTTTGCATCCCTCGTGGCTCCAAGCTGGGTTTGTTCCTGTGTCCTGGATGCAGCCAGGACACATCTGACCTCCTGGGTGTCCTCAGCTCTGGTCCCAAATTCTGCCACAGAGAGGTGAGAGCAGGAGGGCGATTCTGCTGATTTCTGCAAGGTGTGACTTTCCAAGGGCTTCCAAAGCAGGAAAAGCTAAAACAACCCTTCCCACAGATCTCAAGTTTCTATATTTTTCTCCCTGGTTTGCTCTACTGATGCTTCTCTGCTGAGCCCGAGCTCAGAGGCAGCACCAAGCCCTGGATGCCAGGCAGGAATGGGCACTGGTGAGGAGCAGCTGAGGAGGGGAGAACGGCAAGGAAGCTTCTCCCAGCAGAGAGGAGTGGACTGGTAACAGAAATAAAGACCCCAGAGGTGCTGAGGAAAGAAAGGGCAGCTGGGAAATGGGGGTGGAAGGGGCACTGCTCTATCCTTGGCCTTCCTGGCTCCTTCCTCAGCCTCCCTGGCTCCATCCTCTTCCTCCCTGGCTCCATCCTCTTCCTCCCTGACTCGTTCCTCAGCCTCTCTGGCTCCTTCCTCAGCCTAAGTCCATCCTCATCCTCCCTGGCTCCTTTCTCAGCCTCTCTGGCTCCATCCTCTTCCTCTCTAACTCCATCCTCAGCCTCTCTGGCTTCATCCTCTTCCTCTCTAACTCCATCCTCAGCCTCTCTAACTCCATCCTCAGTCTCCCTGGCTCCATCCTCTTCCTCCCCAGCTCCTGGCAGCTGCCAGGCAGATCCCGGGGGATGCTGGTGGAGGGGATGGTTTTGTGGAGTGGAACTGGGGGGGTTTGGAGGCTGCTGAACGCACAGGGACACCCCTCCCCAGCCCCAGAGGAGCCCTTGGTCTCCCCCAGGAGCTCTGCCTTCTCCAGCCAGTCGGCTTTTCCACGAGCAGCTAAAGGAATAAACAACTTCAGTGCCGCTAATTCAGCCCCGGGGGAGGCAGGAACGGCTCCATCCACTCAGGGCGATGCTGCTACAGCCGAGGTGTCATCACCTCCTCGGGGCTTAAATGAATCAAAAGCAATTAAAGTTCCCCAACCTGCTGATCTCTACACGGCCTCCTCCCTTGCCACCGGTTTTTTTTAATGGAAGCCTGAGCCATTAAAGAAACTAATTACCTTCCTTTGACGTTGGTAGAGCAGCTGAGGTGGGACGTGAATGGCTGAGCCCCTTGGAGTCCGTGGCAGCACAGCCCAAATTAGGCTTTTTTATTTTTTTGCCAAGATTTCCCCATCTCACCCATCCGGTAGGGGGGAAAGAGGAGCCAGGTCCTGATCACAGCACCAGGAATTAAAAATACATCTCCAGCCCCTGCCAAGCCAAGGCAGGTGAGGAGGCTCAGGGGCCAGGCTGGAGCCCCGCTGCCTGCTCAGGGCAGTGGGAGCCCCGGGATGGAGGAGGGAGCTCCACTCCAGTAAATTTTTAATCAAAGGTGGCAATGACTGATGTCCCTGGGTTTGCAGGGCTCTTTTATCTCTGCTGAAAACGCTCCAGGCTGGAAGGATCCCCTCTGCCTGACCTGTATGATTTATACATCTGTACACAGGCAGCAGCCGAGGTGGGAAGTGCTGGGAAGGATTCCCACTGGTTGGAACATCCTGGCTCTCAGCCCGTGCTCTGCTCCCAGCGGGGCTCCTCCTTCTCCCCCTGGCACTCGTTCCCTGCCTTTCCCTCCTGTCTGGGATCCACAGCTCTGCTCTGCTTTGCCTGGTCAGGAAGCCCATGGAGAGTGAGGGAATGAAGTGTGAGAAATAGCCCATAAAAACATCTCCATGGGCATTTCATGCTTGAAACATTCCTAATTCACTGTGTTTGGAAGTTCTCTGGGTTTCTCCCCCCCCCACACCACCAATATTTCCATGTTAAAGCCAACGTGGATGTTCTGGCAGGAAGAAAACCCCACTCTGAAGGGACAAACCAGGTGTCCTAAGGGCCCCGGTGGCCTCCTGAGCATCCCAGCCCTTGAGTCACACCCCTGGGGCCCTGGATTTTGGTGAGAATCCTTGGAAAACCTGGGATGTGCTGAAGCTGGAGCAGTGCTTGGACACAGAGCTGATCCTCCTCTTCCAACCCTTCTTGAAACACCCCTCCCAACCCTGCTTAGTGCTCTTTTCCCCCCAAAACCCCAACCCTCCATTATCATTGAGTGGTATTTATTACATATTCCACGAAACATTTCAATGCACAACATTCCATGAAACATTTCAATGAATGTTTTCCTATGAATTTCATATTTCACGACTAATATTCCACGACCTGTTATGAAAACTAACAGAGGAAATGCTTCTCTCTCAGATGGAGCCACTGTGAGCTCCCTTCCTTCACCACTCCCAGTGGAGGAAGCCCAAGCAGGAGCTCCTGCTGCCTGTTTTTCCCTTTGGAAGCAGGGATATTTCCCCTGAGGAGGTGGATGCACACGGGCAGCATGGGGAGTGTATAAATAGGCAGGGCTGAGAGCAGAGCACACAATAGCTGTCACTCGACCCCAGCAGAACGGGGACAGCAGTGGTGGTAGATGAATTTCCTAAGCAACAAAGATCCTGTTTTCATGCAAAATATCTCCCTCCGTAATAAAATCCACGGGCAAAGAAAGCCAGATAATGTGTTATATAAGCAGAATTATCTTGGCACAGAATGCCTCTTTCAAGGGCTTGGGTTTGAGACATTTTCTTTTCTGGAGGCATCAGCAGCCTCTCAGCAACTCGATTCGGGGCTGGGGAGGGAGGGATGTGCTTCAGTCGCCTCCAGAGCGCTGCAGGAATTGAGCAGGAGCAGCAGCTAATGCGGATAAAACTCGGCAGAAGATTCCTTGCCACGATAGCACAACCTCCCTCCCCCTCAGGATTTGGGAGCACTTTGCAAACATCCTCTAATGAAGCCTCAAAGGAGGTCCCAGCCCTGGTGGAGAGATGGAGTTCTGCTCCCGTGTCACAGCTGGGAAGGCACGTGGGACTGGGATGCCCTGGCAGGTGGATCCCACTGCTCTGCCCCCTTAGTCCCTGCATCTAACCAGGAAAAGGAGGAATTTTCCACCTGAGGTTGGCAGGATGGTCTGAGCCTGGTGTCCTTTGTCCCCACGGGTGGTTTCCATCTCTGGTGTCACCACGGGGAGCAGCATAGTGCATTCATTTTCCATGGAGGCAGCTCCATTCCCAGCACCTCTCTGCTGCCTCTCCTTGGTTTTCCTATTTCATTTTTAAAGCTTTTGTGCCTTTTTTTGGGGTGGCTACAACCAAACAGCCTCGTTTGTAAATGTGCTGTGGACACCCTGAGCGTGGACCTGGAGCAGCGTGGCCTGACCTGCCTGTTCACCTCTGCAAAATGGATTTGTCCACAGGGGAAGCAGAGGGAATACCTGAAAACCAGGAATGCCACTCAGCAGGCTGGTGAAGAGGCCAGTCATGGAAAAGGAGAGGGAATGCAAGAGATGGGTGCCCTCATTTACAGACCTAATCAAATTTACCAGAGAATCATGGAATAGTTTGGGTTGGGAGGGACCTTAAAGCCCATCCAGTGCCACCCCCTGCCATGGGCAGGGACACTTTCCACAGGACCAGGTTGCTCCAAGCCTGATCCAGCCCAGTTGGCACATCCTTGCCCTGTGCCATCTGTATTTATCACAAGGTGCTTGGTGTGCCTCACTCACTCCCCTCCTCCTGACACACATCACAGCAACTTCCCTCAGCCTGTTTTGATAATTTAATGTAAATCTGATGGAGAGGGGGGTTTTCCAACAGAGCACAACAGGAGGCCAAAATTCAGGTCCAACATCCCCCCCCACACACAAGTTTTCAAGCTCTGGGGAGGCTTGACATGCAAACCTCTTTCCAGATCCAAAGCCCAGAACTGTTTGCCTTGGAAATCTGACATTTGGAAGCTGGACCCTGGTTTTGGAGGGTTGAATTTCACTTCTGAGCCTCCAAATGAAATTCAGCTGGAAGCAGAGCTCCTGTTTGACTTCCCACCTCTCCTGAGCCTCCAGGACCTGGACAGCTAAAACTCCTCAATCCTTCCTCCTGCTGTTACTGCTTTGGAAGAGGGACATGACCCTCCCTTCCCAATTTCTGCTGTAATAAAGCTGTAAAAATTTAGGCTCTGCAGGTATTTTGCTATTCCCAGGCTCTTCCAAGTCATTCCAACCAGTAACTCCCACTGGAAGCTTCCAGCTCTCCTGGTTTTGTTGCTCCCCTGGTTTAGTGCACTTGGCTCCAAGTGCAAGGATGAATGTTCCTTAAATCCTGCAGGAACTTCTGTGTCGCTAAAATCTCACTTGTGCTGACCTTAAAAGTGTGTCCCCATCCTGGACATTCTCCCTGGAGCAGCTGTGGATTGGGAGGGTGAAATTGGGCTGTTTTTCCTTTCTAATAGATGCAAGTTTGGGGCAGAATTGATGGGGTTTTCCCCATTTTTTCATGTCCTTGCACATCTGGGACAGGCTGAGGGGCAGAGTCGATGGCGTCTGGCTGCTGATCCTTCTCCCTGTCTCACTTTGGATGGAAATCATCCAGTTCCTTGAAATATTCATGTACCCACAGACACTCTGCTGCAGAAAAGCTTGTTTCATCAGGGACTGGTGCTACTGGTCCATGTAGGATGGTAAAATATTCCAAAGTTGTGATGATGGGGTGGGAAGAAAGGGAAGAGGATGTGATGGGAATGATGTATCTGAACAGGCACCACCTGGAGAGGGACCAAGTCACCTTGAAAACTGACTTTACCTGGACACCAGAGTAGTCCCCCTTTACCTGTGGGTCCCAGAATATTCCACCTTGGAATATTTTGTGTTTCTTTGTGGACAAACCTCTCAGCTCCTTTGAGTCCTTCCCTGGCTGAAGGGACAAGACAATTCCTGCCAGGGGAGAGCAGGAACCTCCAGGGGCAGGGAAATCTCGTTCCCTGGATTGGCACCATCTCCAGAGGGTTGTCATGGTGACACCTCGAGGTGTCAGGAGATGGCTCTGGAGTGTGAGCAGGGGAGCCAGACAGACACCACGGGGGGAGGGCAGGCAGAGAGGGGGAAGGGGCTGAAATGGGGAGAAAGTTGATAAAAAGTGCATGGAGGAACGAGGAGAGAAAAATGGAGTGGGATGGGGAGGAGGAGAGGGGGGAAACAGAGCGCTGGAGGGACATTGGGGCTTTATTCCCTTCCCTCTGTGCATCCCTGGGGTCGGGATGAGTGGAGGTCGATGGTTGGGGATTGGGATGAGCTCTGCAGTTTTGGGGGGCAGACGTTTTGGGGCCAGAAGGTTTCAGGGGTAGCAGATTTGTGGGGCAGAATATTTGGGAGGCAACAGCTTTTGGGGGCAGAAGACTCGGGGGCAGAAGATTTGGGAGGCAGCAGATTTAAGGGGCAGCAGATTTGGGAGGCAGC
>VXAU01005635.1:1291378-1317806 GCA_013399695.1 Formicarius rufipectus
GCCTCGTGCCCTGGTCTAGAACAAACCCGCATGAAACAGGACTGGGCACATTTCTGGGGGAAAGAAGACAGGGCAGGTCGATGAAGGCTGTGCCAGGCAGGGATGTGCCAACTCTCCCCCCCTCCCTGTGCCCTCTCCTCGTGCCAGCAGCCTCTGCAACCCCCTCCCCAGAGCACTAAATCTGCAAAGTCAACCCCAGCGAGAGCACTTTCCGAGGGCTGCCGGCTATGACAGATGTTATTTTATGGAACACGGCACCAGAGATGTGAAATACATAGTTCATAAATGTCAAGAGGAGGGAAGCAATATCCTGGATTTCAGGGAGGTTGACTTTTTTTTTTCCCCCCCTCTTCTCTTGTGAACACATCTTTCCAAGTAAACATCAATCCAGGCCTCGGTGCTGGGAGAGGGGCTTGGAGAAGGCTCTGGCACCGGGGGAAGCCAAATGTGCCACTCGTCTGGAGGTGAAAGGATATTTTGGGGAGGTTCTTTCCCACCTCTGTGCAACATATGTTTGAGAAACTCAGTGTCAGGAGAGGAGGCTGAGGCTGCACTTGATGGGGGTCTCCAGGGAGAGCATTTTGGACATGGGTCTGCAGGAAGGGAAAACCCGTGTGTGTGTCTATATATAGATCTGCACATGGAACTGCAATTAATTAAGCCCTGGGTTGGTAACAAGCTAACAGGGTCCCCACTGTTTCCCCCAAATGCCTGATGATGAATGCTGTGTTTCACTCCTCTGGATGCCCCTGTGGTGGGTGTAATGCTCAGTTCCTCCTTAATTCCCACTCCCAAACCCCAATTCCAGAAGCTTCCAGGGGTGATGATTTCCCTGGCAGGACACGCTGCTCCTGCTGCCCATGGCCCTGCTGAGGTCGAGCTCCAGAGCTGACAAATCCACCCTCTGAAGTCCCACTTGCCAGTCCAAGTGTGTCACAAAGTGTTACTGTGGCACTGGGGGCACGGAGGACCCTGGTGTCACTCCCATCTGCCAGGCTGGCTCTGCTGAGCATCCTGTGCCCAGCGAAGCTCCTTCCCACCCAGGCAGGGCTTGGGAGCCAACAGATGTGGAATTTAAAGCTAATTCCTGGTGACTGCTGACCCCCCTGGAACTCCTGGTACTGTCAGATCTGCTTCATCTGGGCTGTGTGGTGTTGGCCATCAGCATCCTGAGGGAAGGTTTGGGGTCATCTCCAGCTTTTCTCATCGTTTCTACCTGGAAAATAATCCAGAAGATGCTGCGTCCCCGAGATTTCGGGAGTGGGGCTGTGGCAATGCAAACCCGTGAGTTTTTATTTCAAAGAAGGGGCAAAAAGAAAATCTGAAATTTCCTTGTGTTCTCACAGCAAAGCTACTTTGGACTGGAAAATAGGCCAGTTTCCACCTTATCTAATGCCTCCAGCTGTGATGTGAAAAGCTCAGAGGAAAAAGCACATCTCTGGTGTTATCTCTTAACGGCAAAGTTTAATTATCCTCAGCTGTTCCGTGAAATGTGGCCGTGCTGGGGCCGCACCGAGCAGGGACAGTGGCATTAACAGGGGCCGGGACAGCCCCGGGAGCTGGGCACGTCAATTCCAAGGCAACAGGAGCTGAGATTTGCAGTTGGAAGGGGTCAGGGAGGGATGTTCTCCTTCTTCCTACCTCCTGTGATGAGGAGCACAGATTTTCTCTGTTCTTGTTCCCAGTGCTCTGCGTGTTTTGTGCCCACATGCACAGAAACCTGTGTGGGATCCCAGTGCTGCTGAGATCTCCATCAATTATTTATAGAAGGAATATATTCATTTTGCTCTTAATTTATTCCCCATTAGCTTCATGGTAAATAGAGGGAGAGAGAAAAGGGGGATGTGGATGGAGGGATTGAGGAATAAATCCCTTACAGTGGGGGCAAATGTTAGAGAATGTGGTGGGAAGGAGAGTCAGAGGAAATAAAAAGCTTTAATCTAAGCAGGGCTTAAATACACATCCAAATGTCAACTCCTTAATAGCTTGTCCTAAGTCTCAGCATGTTAAAAATATAAATGATGGAGAGATCCTTCTCCCCATCAGCCAACACCAGGAGCTTTCCACACCCACAGCTGCCCTCCCTGACTGCAGTCGACCCCTTTACTTTGATTGTATTTAATTCATTAATTTCTGGGTGAGGTTTTCTTCTCCCTCCCCCTTCTTCCTTCTCCAAACTCCTCCTCTCTCCCTTCAGGACACAGTAAGAAATGAAATTCTTGCAGGTGGAAGGCCTGGGGAGCAATAGGGGGTGATGTGTTCCTTTTTTAACCATCCCCTCTGCTTTGGTGATGTGATATCACATTAATGAAACATTCAATGCAAACAATAATGGAGGAAATCAGAGGAATTTTGCTCATGGATTTCAACTGAGCCAAACCCCCCTCTGCGTGGAGGGGGTCCCTTCCCAGCCTGGAAAATGAGGGCAGAGCTTCTCTGAGACCTGTCTGGAGCTCCCAGGGTGGGGATGGAAGGGCCATAAATTCCATGGTGCAGGCAAGGGAAAGCTGTGCTGGTCCCGTGGTGGCTGCCCTGGTTAGGAGGGGATGCTTGGAGTGCCCAGAGCTCATCCCACTGGACATGAACTCGGGTTGCACCCCTTGGGAACCAGTTGGGTTGGATTTACTGTACATTTTTTGCTGTGCAGACTGGTGTTGTCTCCCTGGCTCTGAGGCATTTGTTTGTATATTTATCACGGACACCACAGTTTAGGGAAAAAAAAAGCCACTCTGCCAACCCCAAAATACACAGCACTTGAAAGACTGAAAGATCAAGATCTCTGTCATCTGAGGAGTAAATCAACAGTGTGATTGTAGAGGGCCCCTCGAGGATCCCTCTGTCATCCCACTGTCAGCTCCCTGCTAAACATCCATTAAAGAGAATTTACATGGAAAACAGGCCAACCCCCTCCAATCAGGGGGAGCCTAATGCTGCCCGTAGACAGAATCGTGGAATCCCAGAACAGTTTGGGTTGGGAGGGACCTTAAAATCATCCAGCCTCACCCCCTGCTACAGGTAGGGACACCTCCCCCCAGCCCAGGGTGCTCCAACCTGGTCTTAGGCCCTTCCAGGGATGGGGCAGCCACAGCTTCACTGGGCAACCTGTGCCAGGTCCTGCCCACCCTCCCAGCCAAGAATTCCTCCCCAATATCCCATCTATCCCTGCCCTCTGGCAGTGGGAATCCATTCCCCCTTGTCCTGTCTCTCCATCCCTTGTCCTGAGTCCCTCTCCAGCTCTTGGAGCCCCTATAAGCACTGGAAGGTGCTCTGAGGTGACCCTGGAGCTGAACAATCCCAGATCTCCCAATCTTTCCTCCCAGCAGAGCTAGTCCAGCCCTCTGACCATCCTGGTGCTTCCTCTGACCATCCCAGAGCCTCCTCTGACCATCCCAGAGCCTCCTCTGACCATCCAGGTGCCTCCTGACCATCCTGGAGCCTCCTCTGACCACCCCGGTGCCTCCTCTGCCCATCCCGGTGCCTCCTCTGGACTCTCCAGCAGCTCCATGTCCTTGCCGTGCTGGCCCCAGGGCTGGAGGCAGCACAACTTAAAGTGAGTCCTGGGGCCAGTCTGATCTTTCCCAATGAGACAGGAGATGTTTTCCCCAGACCTTCCCAGGGGTGAGAAGAGCAGGAGCAGAGGCTGAGTCCCACCTTCCTTCCCTGCTCAGCCCCAGCTGGGGTTTGGCATCCTCTTCGAGGAGCTGATTCTAGTCTTACTGGTCACACCAGTAACAAGCTGGGAAGGAGGCTCCCACCATCCATTTTACACCAGTCTTGTTTTTAATGCCCAAAGCAGTTTCCTCTCCTTTGGAACAATGCTTTGAATCCTTATTCAGGGCATAAGGAATCATGTGCAGGGCTGAGAGATGCTGTCAGCCTTCCAAGGGGGGGTCTGCATTTTGTGCATCTCCAAAAACCAGTATCCTGAGGCTGTGATTGATGGCAATCCCATCATTAACAACCAAGACATAGGATTTTCCAATGCAACAATAATCTCTGCCCCAGCCTCACACATCCTGACAGGGATGCTCTGCAGCTCCAGACTCCATTGGGTTTTAATCTCCCCGAAATCAGTTGTTCCAACCACTCATAGCCGTTCTCTTTGAGGCCCCTCGGCTCTGGCTGGGGAGGTTTGTACTTCTGGGTGCAAAGAGACTCTTGTAAAATTAAAAGGCATCTTTATATGATAGAATATATTTATTTTAAATATATTTTGGCTGGAGGGGCAAGCTCAGCGTGATGCCTTGGAGGGAAAAGCCACAAGGGTCCCTACTGGGGAAGGGGACTCTGGTGCACATGGACCAGCCAGGGTGGCTTTCAAAGCAAGGGGAGCAGTGTCTGGAAGCTGAAGTCAACCAAGCTCTCATTGAAATAAAATCTGACCTGACAATTCATCATGGGATCCATTTGCAAAGGTCAGGTGCCTGTTGCTCTGAAAACAGCCCAACTCCATCCACAGGCGGTTGAGCCCGAGACGGAAATTACTGGGGGAATTTATATGGCCATCATTAAGCAAAATGTCAGGTTAGGTGTGGGAAATAGCACCTTTTGGCCTTAAAAATGACAAATTTGTGCAATCTAAACCAATTCTGCTCCGGTCAAGCTGACCTCCTCCAACTGCAGGCGCTGCAGCTCGTCGTCCCTCCCAGATTTCCGTCGGAAAGAGACGGGAAAAGCAAAAAAAGAGGAGGAAAATTCTGGAGCTCTGCTGTACTGTCACTCGTGGCAGTGAGCGCTGACGGCAAAGCCAGAAATAGGAGCCAGAACAACCGGGCAGGTGCCAGAGGACTCGGAGCTGAACGACAGGGACTCACAGACGCGGCTGGAGAGAGATAAACGCGGGATCGGGGGAGAGGCTCCGCACCGGGAAACCACTCCTTGTCCGCTATTAATGAACAAAGGCCGGGGCCGGCTTTGTGCTCTGAAAAGGCCATGCCTCCGACGAGCTCTTAACACGTAAAGGAGCTGAAATTCCTCCCCAAAGCCTCGGGAGGAGTTGGGAGCGGGCGCCGCGCTCTGCGCTGACTCCGAAGTGGGGCTTGCGCCGGCTTAATATCGGTTTTGTACCAGCTGTGCCGTCGTGCGAGGGATAAAAACACCCTGCAAAGCCACACGTGCCGGGAATACCCCAAAGGGAACGGGGTGGGATGAGCAGCAGCCCCGGGAAGGTGACACAACCACGATCCGTATCTGCCCCGGGGCAAGGCGGGGATTAAAATGCAACTTTGCAGGGCCTGGTTTTAGCAACCCCTTCCTAAAGGCTCTTTTTCCCCCCCGAGTGCTCACAGGAGGTTTCCACGCGCAGAGAAACAGGAGAGACAACCAAACTTGTGCCTCTGGGGATGGAAACAGGTCTTTGCACACACCCGTGCTGCTCACCACCGACCCCAAGCCCTCCTGACACGCAGCAGAAAGGGCTGGGAGAGCTGAGAACTCCTTTAGCAGGATAAATGAGGCTCCGACTCACAGGGTTTTGGCAGAGGAGGAGCTCATGCACACCCTGCAGCCGGGCTTTGCAGTCTAACACGGAGAGATCACAGCCCACCTCTCGCTTCCCAGCAGTCGGGGGAGACATTTCCATCTTGCTAACAAATCCCGTGCCTCCGTGGAGCACACAAATTATCCCAAATGGCTTTTTGTGGAGCCGTGGTGCCATATGTCGAGGCACATTTTCCAAGCTGATGGGAGCACTGCAGGGGGAACGTGCGGGAAGCTCTTCCCCGGAGGAGACGCTCTTAAAACGTGCTGTGAAAACTCGGGTGTGAACGTGGCCAGGTCAGGGGGTTTGACTGTGTAAATCCGTGTAATTCCGGGGCCAAATCCTGCTCCGGGAAAGCACGGGCAGCTTTTCCACTCCCCTCACGTGTGGAGCCATTTGGGTTTGTACCTAACCTCGGAAAAGACACACCACGTGCAAAATCAATCCCAGACGGGTTTGGGTCGGAAGGGACTTTCAAGTTCATCGTGTTCCTACCGCTGTCGTGGTTCCACCCCACCTTCCACTAGACCAGGTTGCTCCAAGCCCTTTCCTGGAAAAATCCAATGTGAAAACCACCCAAACAAGTCTCCTCGGTTTGCAGTTTGTGGAGGAGTTGTCACTTCATCCCACCCGGGACGTTCTCACAGCAACTTTTCTTGGGGCAGCTGTTAAATCCCCAAAGCCTGGGAAAGAGAGGAACAGCTGGATTGCTCTCCTTGCTGTGAGCCCTGGAGTCAGGAGCTACATTATGGAAAACAGGGAATTTCTTCCAGTGCCTCACTGCTCCCTAAACTCGTGGTTTCCATCCCAGAGTCTGGGGGCTGGCAGAGGCACATCCCACATCCCTCCTCTGGCCGGCAAACCTTCCCCCTGCTGACCCAAGGAGGTATCTCTCCAAAAAGAGTGTTGGGAGCTGTCAGTGCGGCTCTCTGGAGCAATCTGTCTGCATCAGGTGGCTGCTGGGCCAGGGAATCACCTGCTGACAGAGTTATTGGAGCCTCAGGAGAGGAGAACAAGCCCGGCTCTGATCCCCAGGCCTCCCTCGCCCTCCCTGGGGAGTCATTTTTCCACCAAGCCTCCCACTTCATCTTCAACAATTAAATCCACTTTAAGCATCTTCCCCAGAGCCGGGGGGGTGTTTCTGCTGAGAGCTGAGCCTGGCTTAGGCATGTCTCACTTGTTTTATCTGATTTCCTGCCACTTGCTCGTTTTTAGACAGATTTTACAGTGATTTATGTGCTGCTCGGAGTGAGAAAGGGAGCTGGGGCGGGGTCTGATGACTTGTTACAACACATCGATGCATCTTCTCCCTGCCAGGTGATACCAGGAGGTGTTTCCTTTTGCATCTTTCCCCGAGATTACCCTAAATTTCCTCATCCCCAGGCTCAAGAAAAGTATTTAAAGAAATGCTTAAATCTGCTGGATGAGGCACACGCAGCCGTGGTGGGGTAAGGGGAGACTTTGTCATGTTGGAATCAGTAATTCCCTGTCTCCATCCAGACTTCTTGGCACACCAGGATGTTCACACTCGACATTTGGCGTCGGATTTTCCTCCCTGCACACGCTGGGGAGAAAACCCCGTCATTCCTCTGTGTGCATAATCAAAGAAACACTTCTCCCATTAACGTTCCGTGTCCTTGGGGAAGGGGGAGGGAGGAAAGAGAAGGAAAACAAACAGAAATTGGACCCAAGATCTTTCCACAGAGCGCTCAAGGCAAACAAATAAAGGATGATAGATAACCAAATAGAGGGGAAATTGTGCTCTGCTCTTCTCCAACAGCACCACAAAAGGCCCATCCCTCTGGTTTCCTGGTAATTACCAGCCTCTCTGTCAGTGGGTTACCTTATATTAATTAACATTATTTATTGCTGTTGGCACAGGGGCTGCTACAGTAAATCAAGCAATTAGCAGGCTCACATATTGCACTCGGAAGAGAAGTAACCAGGTGCCAGAAAGGATTTACTTTCTGCTTCATGTTTTATTCACAGACTCTCTGTTGCATCTGAGGTTGGGCTGGGCGGGAGGAGTGTCTGTGGCAGCCAAAAATGTCAAGGCAGGGCTGGAGGGGAGCACTGGGCACCCCAACATCTCCCCCAGCCTTGGCATCCCCAGCTTGGTCAAGGAAAGGGGCACTAGGCGTGAAGGTTTGCTCTCCTCTGAAGAAGATACAAACTTCTCAAGTTGCCCCTGCTGGTGGTTCTTAAATTAAACAAAGTTATCAAAAATTTAAATAAATTTCATAGAATTATTTTAAAACTGTGACACTGGTGTTTAATTGTGATAAATAAGAGGAAATGGAAATCCCAGACATCCCTAAATCGTGCAGTGCTACAGATGGTTAAAGCTGCTTCTGCTTGGAGTTGGGCACAGGTGTTATTTCACAGAATGATGGAATCACTGAGGCTGGAAAAGCCCTCCAAGACCACAGAATCCAACCCAGTGCCCTGCCCAGCCCTCTCTTTCCAAAGGTGGATGGTGAGGACACCCCAGGACTCCCCACTTTGGGGGAGGACTCTCCCCAAACCGGTGCCTGCTCGCCTGGGGAGAGTTTGGCTCCTCCAGGAGCTCTGTTGGCTGCCAGTTCTGATTTAATTATGTGGTGAGAAATCAAATGTGAAGAAAAGATGGGGAGGGAAAGCCCATGTGGGCATCCAAGGGAGACACTTGGCTTGCTAAAGCAAGGCAATCACAGTTTGCTGCTAACTGCAGGGGAAAATCAGCAATCCCTGGAGGAAGTGGCGACAGGGAGGCTCTGAAAACCCACAGGATGAGGATGAAACATTTCCTTCTTTTCAGAGTTGTTCTTTTCTTTACTGCTTTCTTTTTTTTCTCTCCTGGTTCCTGGGGCCTGAGAGCACCATCACACTTTGCCTGTAGCTCAGGCAGGGTGTGCTTTGGAGATGTCTGAGGAGCTGCTGGAGGAAAAGAGGCTCAGGGGGACCTTCTCACTCCCTCAAACTCCCTGGCAGGAGGGGAAGCCATGTAGGGACGGTTCTGTTCTCCCAGCTAACAAGTGTTAGGACAAGAGGAAAGGGCCTGAAGTTGTGCCAAGGGATGCTCAAGTTGGATATTGGGAGAATTTTTTTATGGAAAGAGTTTTCAAGCTCTGGAACAGGGTAGTGGTGAGTGCCCATCCCTGGAGGGAGTTAAAGGATGTGTGGATGGTTGGCACTTGGGGACAGGGGTTAGTGGTGACCTTGGCAGTGCTGGGGAACAGTTGGACTCGATCTTGGGGATATTTTCCAACCCAAAGAATCCCATGATTCTCCTGAGGGGGACAGGAGGTTGTTCCCTAAATCCCAAAGGAGAGGCTCTGTCAGCTGCTGAACCCCCCCTGCCTTGGGACAGCTCCTTCTTTGACACCTCTCTGTTCTCAACCTGCAAAGCTGCAAAAGAGACAGGAAATTCTCTTGCAAGAGAGAACTCGGTGGGGGTGGAATCCAGTGGAGAATGATGTTTGGAGAACACCAGGGGGTGGGATGGGCAGGTGGGACAGGAGAGGTGGGATGGGCAGGTGGGGGGACAGGGCTGCAGGGTGGGATGGAAATGTCCCAGAGCTTCCAGGGTGGGATGGAAACACCCCAGAGCTTCCAGGGCTGCAGGGTGGGATGGAAACATCTTTCTATAAATTATACATCCTTGATTTAATTTTTGAATACGTTTTTAAACTGAAGAGACACCAGGAGGGCAACCTGAGAAGTTTTTATTTCTTTAGAGGAGAGCAGACCCTCCCTCCAGTGCCTGGTGTCCCTTTCCTTGGCCAAGGTGGGGATGCCAAGCAAATTTCTTGTCATGGGAGGAATCAGGCACATTCCTTTTCTTATTTTCAGGGAGAAAACAAGGAAAATCCTGCTGTTTCACCAGCAGTCACCCCAACCTGGCTTGTATTACCCCTTCTGATAACTAATCTCTATCTAAAATACATGTATATATATATATATGAATGATACATTAATCATATAATGCTCCAACCCCCTGTCATTGTGCCTGACACCTCAAATTAAGGATCACAAACCCATGGAAAGAGGAATGTTGGGATCCTTCCCAGCTCCTGAGGATCCCAAATAAAAGAAAACACCCTGAGCAGCCTGGGCTGCCTCACAGGGCTGCCAAGGCACCCCCAAATCCCATCAGGAGGTTTGAAAAGCAGCATTTCAAAGATATTCCCTGGGTGAAATGAGCACTGGAAGGTTTTGAACCTAAAAAAAAAAAAAATGAAGGGAAAAAATGAAAAGAGAAGAAACCTGAGCAAAAACACGGTGTAAAAATGAGAGGTGTTGTTGTAAGAGGGAAAATCTCTGTGCCCAGCACGTGGCAAGGGTCCTGGCACCCTTGGAAAAGGCTTTTCCAAGAAGCTGGCAGCATAATTTCAGTTCCTTTGCAATCTGAATGAACACACAGTGGCTTTTCTTCATTAAAAATTGAAGGAAAATCAATAATTGGATCCCCCTGGGTGATAATTGGCCACATCTATTTCTGTACCCGTGAACAGTGGTGGGGGCTCTTGTTCTCTCCATGTCACAGATGTCCCAGGCAGGGAAGTGAACTGGCCCAAAGTGGGACACCAGCAAATAGGCAAGAGGATCCCAAAATCCCCACAGCCAGGAGAGGGGCAGAGGAGTGTTTGGGATGCTCTTGCTCCTGGATCTGATCCAGATGAATCCAAAATCAAGTGCAGGTTTCAGTCAGGGAGAAGAAATAATCTTCGTTATTGTAGAGTGAAACTTGGCCAAGCTGCTGAAACCCAAACTGGGTTATTTGAGCTGAAAAACCAGGAAGATCCATGCCAGGCAGAGCATTTTATTCTGATTTATTTGTTGCTGGGATTCCTAACAAATATAAGCTTGCACAGCAATTAAATTACATTTAATTGTATTAGATTAGAGCTGAGGGAAGCACTGCCCTCCCTCTGCAGTGTAAGGAAAAGAGAAATGAAACCTTTCAAGGAAAAAACATGACTTGGGCTTGGCAATGGGAAAAAAACCAACCCCAGATTTATCTAGATGAAGAAAGGGAGATGTAATGAACTTCAATCGAGCAGGAAGCCCTGAGAGAGAATCAGAAGTTGGGGGGATTCATCTCAGGACATAATTGCAACATGTATATTGATTTTACAGAGATAACAAAACAAATGTTTGTGGAGATTGGACTTAGTTTATTACATTTATTTCCCCACAGAGCTGATGTTTTTCTATTAGGAAAACCACCCCCCCTGATGTTCTTAAATGCCTTGTTTTTTCTGAGATGTTTATTAAGTTATTCCTGGATCCCACTGGCTCCGTCTTTTCACAAATTGGTTTGTTTCGAAGAAAGTTCCACTTTTGCAGCAGCTTATGAAGCATCTTTTGATTCTCCCCCTTAATTGTTTGTGTTAAAGGACCAGGATCCTGCTCTGATTGCTGGAATCATGGAATCTCAGAATCCTGGGATGGGTTGGAAGGGACTTGAAGGATCATCCAGTGCCACCCTCTGCCCTGGGCAGGGCCACCTTCCATTAGACCAAGCTCCAACCTGGCCCTGGACACTTCCAGGGATGTTATTCAGCATTAATCCTAATCCTAAATCCCCTGGTACCTCTTCCAGGCTCCCCAACACCTCGGTTTAACCCCAGCTCAGGCCCCACTGCCTGTGCTGGAGCAGCAACACTCCCGGGTCTCGTCACCTGGGATTTAAGCTCTGATTTCTCTCAATCAGGCCTGGATGGGGGGAGACTTGCACAGCGACAATTAAAATAATGAAAATGAACTTTAAATGACATTCAACCACTGTCACCTGCTCCCAGCTCAGCTCTCCCCTCTGCATTCTGGGAGCTGCAATTTGAAGCATCATTCACTGCAGGGTGATTACAGCTGCATCTATTCAGAGCTCAGCTCAAATCCTGAGGCGGCCTGAAAAGAAGCATTTTCAGGTGTCAGGACCTGCCACTGTGCCTGATTTCCAGGAAAGCTCAATATTTGGATGGGGGGGGGGGGGGGGGGGCCTGAACAATCACAAAAACCTGGAGCAGATTCTGGTTTAGTTGTCTCTCCGTGGCATTTACAAATTGGAGCGAATTCGTGTTCTGTTCGTGGTGCATAATAGTGAGGGGTTTATTGATTTACAGATCATCATTTTCCAATGCATCCAGATGACAGCAATCCATGGAATTACTCACATGGACGGGGTCAGGGGCTGCTCCAAAGCCTTGTGTTGTCTATTCTGGTCAGGTCTGGATGGGGATAAATCAAAGCCCAGCACGACCAAGCTCGTGCTCCTTCAGCAAACATTTGTTTTCAGCATTTCGAGGCTTCCACCTCATCCAGGTGACTCGGTTACGACTTCCCATCCCTCACCCGTGTTTCTGGCAGGGTTTCCCTGCCTGCTGGCAGGATCCTTCTCCATCAGCCCAGCACACAGGACCCATCAGGCATGGAAAGGCTCCCTCCTGGGCTTGTCAGCTGCTTTGATGAATTAAAAGGGTTCAAGGCAGTCGGTGAAGCGCAGCTTGTGCTTCAGCACAGGCAAAGAGGTGAGTTCTGGAGAAGGGAGGGGTTGAAAAGCCCCCTGTGTGCACAGAGCAGCCTCCGTGGGCTGCAGAGCTGCTTCACCCCCCAGCCCAGCCTGTTCCTGAGCCCTTTGGGAAGGATGTGCCTGGCAGTGGGAATCTGCTCAGGCTTGGCCCCCCTGTCCATGAAATCAGCTCCCAGGCTGATTCTCCCATCCCTGCATTTCACTTGGGGAAAGGAAACCAAATCCTGCCACCGTCCTGTGTGGCTCCAAACCTTGCAGGAATGCCAAGACAATTTTCCCTGTGCCTACTGCACATGCCAGGTCTGCCCCTGAGCTTCTGGTGGGTGCTCCTCGTGGATAGGGAGGGGATGGGAGCAGCATTCCTGAGCCAAGGAGCTGCACCAGGAGAGCTCTGCCTGGGCACAGGGGGATTGCAGGGCTCTGGCTGCAAGAGGAGACTCGAGGCTCATGGAAATCACAGATGGTTTGGGTGGGAAGGGACCTTAAAGATCATCCATGCCAAGCCCTGCCATGGGGTCTCACCCACTGGTTTCTGCAGTTTGACCCCCTTCTTGGTGGGCACACGGACCCTGGCAGCGGGGTGCCAGCCTGACCTGCTGAAGGCAACAGGGGTACTGGGAGCAATGGCAAAATCCAGCTGATGGACAGGGATCTCACAGCCACCTTCCTGCTGGAAGAGCCCCAAGGCCTTATCCTGGTTCCTTTGTGAGGCTCAGCTGTAAAACCTGCAGCTGGGTCTGTGATAGGAGAGCAGGTCTGATGTGGGATGGAGAGAGGATCACAGAATCCCAGAATGACCCAAGTTGGAAGGGACCCACGGGGATCAGCGAGTCCAACTCCTGGCCCTGCACAGGAACCATCCCCAAGAGTCACACCCTGTGCCCTGAAGTTGTGCCAGGGCAGGGTCAGGTGGGATCTCAGGACAAGGTTCTTCCCCCAGAGGGTGGTGGGCACTGACCACGCTCCCCAGGGCAGTGGGCACAGCCCCGAGGCTGCCAGAGCTCCGGGAACCTTTGGATGATCCTCTGGGGCACAGAGGGTGTCTCTTGGAAATGTTCCCGTGCAGGGCTGGGGGTTGGACTGGATGATCCTCGTGGCTCCCTTCCAGCTCAGCATATCCTGGGATTCCGTGATTCCCTGATTCCACAATCTCACGGGCAGCTCACAGCAGGGGCAGCAAACAAACCCAAGCACCTCCAGGCTGATGCAGCTGCGACCCTGAGCTTTTCCTGCGTCGCTGATGTGGGGCTTGTCTTGTCTCCCGTCACCGACCTGCCTTGTTTTCTCACCTCGTCCCCAGCCAGAGGAGCTTTATCTCCCGCTCAGCAGGAGGGGCGATAGCTAGAAAAGGCTGCCTGCCGGGAGGCAGGAGCTGCCGTGGCTCCCTGGAAACCTCACATCCATCTGCTGCTGGGAGGTGATAAAACCTTGGCTCGGATGCTCCGGGTCGTGTTTTGGGGCCGAGAGCTGCGCCCGTGCGAGCCGCGGTGCGGCCGCTCGGCGAACGCGGGGCGTCGGCAAAGCTCGGCGGTGCTGCTGGGGGGCAACGTGGGAAAGGACCCCAAATGGGCACGGACACGCTGGGTCAGGGGCTTTGTCCCTGCTCAGCTCACGGGGACACGCTCTGTGTCACCCCTGCGGTGGAATCTGTCACCAAGCCCTGCCCTTGGTTTTAGAGGCTGTGATGTGGGTTTGGTGCCTGATGCTATTTCGGTGGCCGTGCTGTTGGTTTTGGCTCTTGTGCTGTTGTTTTTGGTGGCTGATACAATTTTGGTGGCCGTGCCATTGTTTCTAGCGGCTGTGCTGTTGGTTTGGTGGCTGTGCTGTTACTGTGCTGCCTGATACTGTTTTGGTGGCTGTGCTGTTGGTTTTGGTTGCTGTAACAGTGGTTTGGTGGCTGATACTGTTTTGGTGGCTGTCATTGGTTTTTTGGTAGCTATCATTGTTTTTGGTTACTGTGCCATTGGTTTTGGTGGCTGTGTAATTGTTTTTGGTGGCTGTGCCGTTGGTGTGGTGGCTGTGCCACTGTTTTTGGTGGCTGTGCTGTTGGTTTTGGTGGCTGATACTGTTTAAGTTGCTGTGCCATTGGTTTTGCGGCTGTGCCATTGTTTTTGGTGGCTGTGCTGTTGCCTTGGTGGCTGATACTGTTTTGGTGGCATTGCTGTTGGTTTTGGTGGCTGTGCTGTTGGTTTTGGTGGCTGATACTGTTTTGGTGGCATTGCTGTTGGTTTTGGTGGCTGTACTGTTGGTTTTGGTGGCTGTTCCTGGTTGGGAGACCCCACACTGCTCTGTTCATTTGTTTCCTGATGGTCTCCACTGGTCTCCAGGGCTTCCTTGCTCCAGCTCCAGCTGCTTCCTGCTGATTTCCATCCGAATCCAGCCATACTCTTGGCTGCTCAGCATGCAGACACAGCCTTTAACCAGCCATCCCAGTCTGTCTTTGGAAGAGCAGGGATGTGATGGATGAGGATGCTTGAGAAGCTACAGGAGGTGCTGGCTGCTGGGAGGAAGAGACAGAAACCTCCTTCGCTGCCACGGGCAAAGGGCAACATCACACCCCGTAAGCAGAGTCCCTCCTGGGAAGTTACAGAGGAATCGGCTGATTCTTCACCAGACTCACTTGCACAAGTGCTAGAAGCCTCCAAAAATAAGATGCAGAGGCTTTGGGATGGTACCTGTACTGGTGTGTTGGTGCAGAGGGTGGGGAGGCAGGGCCAGCAGGGGCTGCTGTGTCTGTCGGGGAAGGAATGCAGAGATGAGGGATAAAACCCAATCCTTCGGCATCAAAAATCAGGAGAGCACAATTGCCACGGTCCCCTATCTGCAACCGAGGCAGCTTCGCAGCTCTTCACTTCTAATTACCCACAGATAATAAGCGAACACAATAGTGAAGGATATTAGAATAATTTGGTGTTCATCAAAGAAAAAAAGATGGGAATCATTTGCCTTCAGTGTATCCATTTCCGTAACGAGGATCCTGCCCAAGAGACCTTCCAATCAGCCCCTTCTGACAACTCTCCCCAAAATCCGTTACAGCTATTAGCAACAAAGTTATTAGCTGGTAATTAACTCTGTAATTAACTCGAAGTGACTTTAGCAATCAACACCGAGATCTAACGTGAACATGTCGTTAAATCAAGTGCCATTAATGTGTGGAAAGATCTCTCCACGGTGGCTGAGATGACAACAAGGAAGGTTACCAGGAGGATGGTTGGAGAGGCTGGATCATCCTGTGGGAAGTTTCCAGGGCCTCGCAGAGCCTTCTGTGCCCTCCCTGCCCAGCTCAGCTAAACCCGACACAGGCTCAGCCTTCCAGCACAGCCTTCCCTGAGCATCCCGTGTTTCCAGCTTCCCAGCCACTCCGGATGTTGCTGCCAGACCCAAAGAGCGCTGCCTTTTAATTCCTTGCACGAGGCATTGAATTAATTTCTCCTTCTTTTAACGAAGGTCTCATCGTCGGGCCCGTTTCCCCTCTCCTCTGCCTTGCGGCACGGGCAACCTCTCCAACTCGAGTGCGTTTTATCCCCGCGGCCTCTCCTGTCCCCTCCTTGTCCCCTTCCCTCTCCACCCCTTCTCTCGCACACCCGGCTCTCCTGCGTGAGAGTTCCTCTGCCTCGTCACGGCTGCGGAGGGAGAGGGAACAGATCTGGCATTTAATCGAGCTGTCCTCAAGGACACCGAGGCAGCTATTCAGGAACGATCAAATGACACGTCTGAATATCAAACAGCAGCCCCGACAGCCGGGGAATCGAAGATCTCTCGGCGCACACCTGATCCCCTAATCTGAAATGAGGATCTGGGGGAGGCGCAGCCTTTTCAAAGGGTGGGGGATTTTTAGGGAGGGAAAAAAAAAAAAAAAAAGGCAACTTTTCCTTTTGCCTTCAGAAGTTTAACAAAAGTGCATCCATTCAGAGAAATCTTTTATCTCCAGTGGCAATCAGCTTAAATGCGTCCCATTATCAAGCTGGCGGCGCCTGTACCTCAGCGGGCGCTGTGAGGACGCGGCTGAGTGGGGATAAGGCGTCGGTAATTACCTGCCTTTGCAAAATAACCTCGGCCGAGGGAGAGGAGGGGAGGAGGGAGAGGTAGCGCCACGCAGGAGCCACGGAACACGCGTGTGGAGGGCAGGGAACACCCGGGGAAGGTGGTTCCCTGGCTGCCGTGGTGATGGGTGATGCAGCACCCCGGGACACCCTTCCCCTCCTCCAGCCTCAGACTGCCCAAAATACTAAGTCGCCTCCAGCCCAACTCCAGGCAAAGGAGATGGAGGGCAGGGAATGTCTGGGAAAGGAGATTCCCTGGTTCCCGTGGTTCAGTTCCACGCGGCAGCAGCACCCCAGGACACCCCTTCGCTCCTCCAGCCTCAGAATCAACAAAATAACTGAATTTTGTGCAATTAACGGAATTCTGTGCAATCCCCCATGCACGCAGCACCTGCGTGGGCTGGTGATGGGCTCAGCCCTTCCCACCACGCTTCTCTCCTGCTTTTCCAAGCCACGCTGCTGACGAGGCGTGTCCCCGCTGGGCTGACCGTGCCCAGCAGGCTGTGCCTGGAGCTTGGCAGGAGGAAGGCTCCGGGTGCCCAAAGCAGCAGACACCTGGCTGGGAGCAGAGCCAGACGCGGGCACAGCCTCCCTCATTTCCAAACCAGGGTTGTGCCTTTGCCCCCGCCGTGTATGCTCCTTGATATATAACTTAATAAAACTTTATGGACCCAGCGTAAGGAATCCGCGCCGAATAGATGAACTGGGATTGAAATACGGTCCAATTAAGGCTGTAACAGGACTGGCTTTACTCTGAACATCCTCCAACGTCAAATGAAATCGTCACCCCCGGAGATAAATCAGCCAACGTAAACCACAGCGCTGCTCTGCACTGCTCCCAAACCTTCAGGGATCAGCCTGGGGAGGGAGGAAAGACGGATTCCACTCGGGATGCAGCCACTCCCGAGGTGTTTGCAGCCCTCTGCCCATGTCTGGGCTCTTCCCCAGCCCCTTGTGCTGCCTCATCTCTCCAGGGAAAACAAACCAGCAAATTGTTTTGCCGTCATTCCCACAGCTGCAATTAGCACGTTCGTGCACTGCGTTTATTTTCCCTTATTCCACGTCCTCCTTTTTTGTCCTCTTCAAGAAAAGGAGATTATTTTTAATTACAGTTTTACACTCGATTAATGAACGTCAACAATGTGCTAATGAACGGGACCGAGGCACCAGGACACGATGACCTTCCACGGCTTTCAAGATGTTCTGTAGGGATTATTTATATCTTGGATCCTCTGTGGAGGCTTGGAGATGGCGAAGGATAAGGAAAACAGGAATGTTCTATTCCCCTGGATTCGGGCAAAGCGCTGAAACACCCTAAACATTGACCCAACGTGGTCCTGCGATGGGTTTGAGCATCCTGGGGGCACCAAAGGAGGAGCTCAGCAATTTTTATGCCCCATTAATAGCTCGGTATTAATGCCAATTTTATCCTGATGTCATTGTGCATAGTTTTAAACTATTCTAATTTTCTGGTACATGGTGATACCACCTGTGGAGTTGGAGGCTTTGTTTTTGTATCAAAACCAGCTTTAGTCTCTCCCCTCCTCCCCCCACCTCCCAAATAAAAGGAAAGGCTTGGATTTTCTGCCTGTGGAAAAGGTCATTCCATCACAAAAACCCACCACCTGACGTGCTGTTTTTATTGAGGTGAGAGGCAGAAGTATTGAAATTCTGCCAAGCCAAATGCAGAGGGAGAGCTGAGCTCTCCAAAACAAAGAGCAAACCTCCAACCCCCCAACAAACCGCCTGAACATGTTTCTGCAGGGATGAGATGGTGGGGTTTGGACACAGCCTGGGGTAGCTCTCCTTCTCCAACGTCCTCTCCATCACGTGCCAGATTACCATCCCTCTAAGGGGGAAACTAAATCCTAATGGAAAACACTCCATGGGCATCCCAAATGCTGCAAAGCTTTCATCCTTTCTGGGTTTTCCTCCTTAAATTCTCCTTAGGAACCTCTTGTTCCTCGTGACTCTTTGAGTGGGTGTGAGGGACGTTGTGTCAATGCCCAAGGGCTGGGAGGAGGTCTGGGGAGCAGGAGTAGAGGTGGGACCCCAGTGGCACTCACTGTGCCCTCCCTTCACCCACTCAAACATCCCCTTAAATCCCTGGCACCCCCTGAGTGTAGCTGGTTCTTGCTTTGTCAGAGAAATTCAGCTCTGACAGTGAAATTAGGCAGAGTTTTGTGCTCATTAGTGCTGTATTTTGGGGGTTTGGGGATATTTCTTGCATGACAGGTGTAACAATGACATGGAATGCAGTGATGGGTCTCTTCCTGTCTGCAATCCTGCAGCACAGGGTCGTGGAATCCTGGAATGGTTTGGGTTGGAAGGGACCTTAAATCCCATCCAGTTCCACCCCCTGCCATGGACAAGGACACGTTCCACCAGCCCAGGGTGCTCCAAGCCCCATCCAGCCTGGCCTTGGACACTTCCAGGGAAGGGTCTGTCAAATTCTTATTTAAATGAGAGAAAAGATCCTCCTAACACTGCAGAGGAGTTTTTGTTTCTTTGTTAAAAAGCCAGGAATTATCACAGAATTCATGAAGAATTACCAACTTCCCCTTAAACTGAGATCCCATCCATCCATCCCTCCATCTCTCCCTCCCTCCATCCATCCATCCATCCATCCATCCATCCATCCATCCATCCATCCATCCATCCATCCATCCATCCATCCATCTCTCCATCCATCCATCCATCCATCCATCCATCCATCCATCCATCCATCCATCCATCCATCCATCCCTCCATCCATCCATCTCCTTCAACCACAGACCTGAGACATTGCTGTGCACAAAACACACACCCTCGAAAGGACAGCTGAGTATTAAAGCCACTTCCCCACGTTTTTCTGGTATTTTGAGGGCCGTTAAGTGAGCACTATTAGTTTTATCTTTAAAAAACACTCCACGTTTTACCGGGATGTTTTACAGCCCGACTGGCCCTTTAAGCAAAGGCTGTGTTGAATTCCTGCAGTCCCCGAGCCCGAACCAGCCTCGCAGGCAGGTTGGGCAGAACTCCCACCCCCCAGAAAATAATAATAGGAATAGAGAAAGGAAATGCAACCCAAAGGAAAAAGCAAATAAAACCAGCTATATTTGTGTGCCTCCCGCAGAAGGGCCCTACACTCCTCCTATCTCCAAGGCTCAATGTGCACATGTCCCCAGCATGATAAGGCTCCTTTGAAACCCTTTTCAATCCTCATCCTCTGTCACCATTGGCTGCCTTGTTGCCGAAAATGTACCATGAAAGGAAAGGCAAAAAAAACCGCACAAAAAACCACCTAAAAAGACTCTGAGCTGAGTCAAATCTATTTATTTATATTTCACATTTTCCAGGGGAGGGCTGTGGATGTCAGCACCGTGCTGGGGGTTGGGCTGGGGGTTTCTTTCACTCCCATCCCAGGACATGGGAGTGACTAAATCAACCTCTCGCTAAAGGCAGAGTCAGGGCCGGGGAATTCGGGGCTGGGAACCTGAGGTGGAGCGATTGTGGCTGCGGTTGTCAGTCACTTCATTATTGATGAGCCTGGAAGCCTTTTATGCCGGGAAGGGAGTTTGATCCCGGAGCTGGAGACAGACGACGATCTAATGGTGCCTTCACCCCGCTCCGTTTCGCTCGAGAGCCGCCCGAGTTTGCCGACACTTTCTGTTTTCATGTGCAATAATTGCTTAATGGTGACGATTAAACTTGGCAACGCGCTGCAAACTGTCACTCTCGGCGAGCCTGCAATTTTCCCCCACTTTGGCTGCTTGGGAGATTTTCTGCCGTTTTTCTTATCTTTTTTTTCTTTTTTTCTTTTTTTTTTTTTTTACTTCTTCCAGCAGCTCAAAGTTGGAGGAATTATCTAATTTCGGATTTCGTGACCTCGGTCTGTATTTGCAAACCATGACCCGCACTGAGATCGCCAAAAAGTTGTTGAGACCTACAGAGAGGTTTAAGTTTGCTGCTTTAATCAGCCATAATATCAGAGAGTTACAGGATCAGCGAGGTTGGAAAAGCCCTCCCAGCCCACGGAGTCCACCCTGTACCCGATGCCCACCTTGTCACTCAGTGCCACGACCAGTCCTGCCTTGGACACCTCCAGGGCTGGGCACTCCAAACCTCCCTGGGCAGCCCCTTCCAAAGCCTGACCACCCTTTCCAGGGAGAAATTCCTCCTGTTGTCCCACCTGCCCCTCCTCTGGCACAGCCTGAGGTCGTTCCCTCTCCTCCTGTCCCTGTTCCCTGGAGCAGAGCCCAATTCCCACCCAGCTCCCCCCTCCAGGCAGGGACTTGGCTGAGCCAGAAGGTCCCCCCTGAGCCTCCTTTTCTCTCTCAACCCCTCCTCATATGACTGACTCTCTTAAACTCTAGAAAACTCTCTATATTATCTATAAAATAAATACATCTTCACTTCTGGAGGGGTTAAACCCATCAATCTGCATCTGCCAAGATCTGGGCTTGGAAATCATCTATAATTTGCTTTTTGGTGCAGGGCAGATGTGCAGCAGGACGTTAAACACCCATCGAGGCGTCCAACTCGTCCCCACGTCGCTGAAACAATTATCTTGTAGTAACATTTGGGCTTCTTTTGTGCGTTATAAGGGATATTAATTATGAACAGGCTCAGGAATTGAATTCCCAGGCTTTAATGGGCTGCTTCCCTCCCCCGGCGGATGCGAGCTGCTGTCATTTATGACCATCGTGTCTCTGGAAAGGTTCGGGCTTCAGCAGGAGGGGAACAATGGGCCGTGTCACCCCGAGACGGCCGCGGGGACAGGAGGGGACTCGGCGAAACGAGACGCTAAAACAGCCCATAAACCCCAAGCGCTTCATCACCGCGACTGATGGAAATGTGGGATTGCCCCATAAAAGCCCTGGAATGATGCACAATGGCCCGGGGTTTATTAACACTTGTTAACACCCGCTGACAAGCAGAACACGCTCCCTGCTGGGGGGGAGCTCCTCTGCCCCCTGCACAATCCTGGCATGGGCACAATCCGGGGATGGACACAATCCTGGGATAGGCAGAATCCAGGGATGGGCAGAATCCAGGGATGGGCACAGTCCTGGCATGGGCACAATTCCTCCCATCCTCCGTGGATCAACTCGTGGCTGGACTTGTGTTTTTAGCCCAGAAATTGGTATTTTTTTAATCTAGCATTTCCCCCTCCCCCCAATAAGCTTGCTGTTTTCAGATCTGTGCTCTTGCAAAGTTGTAGCAAGTCCATGTCCTGATTTTCCACGTGTTTGGAAAGAATTGGCTCTGTCCTGGGGCCCTGCAGCTCCCGCCAGGCTCTTCTCCTCCTCCTCTTCCTCCCCTACATCTTCCCTACTGCTTAAATCAAAGAAAAAGAACCGACAGCATCGTGGATAAATAAGATTTTTAACTTAAAAAAACCCCACCCCAATAACTCATTTTATTCACAGTTGCTAATTCCATTAATTATGTTATGATGCAATTAAGCATTTCATTTCCTGCCTATTAAAGCTTAAATTATTTATTAATAATTACAGATCATTAGCTGATAATGTTCACTCAGCAGCTGAATAATTCATCTCCTTTGACTGAGTTTTCCCCTCACACTCCTTGACTTTTGTCTCAGAGGGTTTTTTTTCTGTGAGTCTGGACATTTATTTCCCAGCTCAGGGAAGAACCACAATCTCCAGCAAACTCTAGTGGTTTTTTTGGGGGGCACAGCCAAGTCTTACCCCCCCTCTAAGAGCAGATTTGCCCCTCCAAGACCCTTTTCCAGCCTTTTTATGGCTGGAGATGGATGTATATATATATATATATTTGTATGTATGTATATATACATAATACAGTGAAAACAATGACCAACCCAGGGATAATAATAAATAAACCATAATAAATAAACCAGTGATAATAATGACCAAACTAGTGATAATAATAACCAAACCAGTGATAATGATAAATAAACCAGTGACAATAATGACCAAACCAGGGATAATAATAAATAAACCAATTATAATAATAAAAAATAAGTGAATGATAAATAAACTAGTGACAAATAAATGAGTTATAATAATAAATAATCCAGTGATAATAGCAATCAAACCAGCCNACATCTTCCCTACTGCTTAAATCAAAGAAAAAGAACCGACAGCATCGTGGATAAATAAGATTTTTAACTTAAAAAAACCCCACCCCAATAACTCATTTTATTCACAGTTGCTAATTCCATTAATTATGTTATGATGCAATTAAGCATTTCATTTCCTGCCTATTAAAGCTTAAATTATTTATTAATAATTACAGATCATTAGCTGATAATGTTCACTCAGCAGCTGAATAATTCATCTCCTTTGACTGAGTTTTCCCCTCACACTCCTTGACTTTTGTCTCAGAGGGTTTTTTTTCTGTGAGTCTGGACATTTATTTCCCAGCTCAGGGAAGAACCACAATCTCCAGCAAACTCTAGTGGTTTTTTTGGGGGGCACAGCCAAGTCTTACCCCCCCTCTAAGAGCAGATTTGCCCCTCCAAGACCCTTTTCCAGCCTTTTTATGGCTGGAGATGGATGTATATATATATATATATTTGTATGTATGTATATATACATAATACAGTGAAAACAATGACCAACCCAGGGATAATAATAAATAAACCATAATAAATAAACCAGTGATAATAATGACCAAACTAGTGATAATAATAACCAAACCAGTGATAATGATAAATAAACCAGTGACAATAATGACCAAACCAGGGATAATAATAAATAAACCAATTATAATAATAAAAAATAAGTGAATGATAAATAAACTAGTGACAAATAAATGAGTTATAATAATAAATAATCCAGTGATAATAGCAATCAAACCAGCCTGGAAGGACAAGTCCTGGAGGAAAAGGCTCCTTGGAAGGATGAATTCACTGCTTTTGAACGTGCCTGTTAATGAGGATATTTCCCCTCTCAAAACAAAGCTCAAAAATGTTCCTTATCTTTCCTTGGTGACCTTGGAAAGGGCACTGAGCCAGTGCAGGGATGGGATGGGGATCTGGGGGGGTCTCAGGGCACGACTGAGGGGCTTCCCCCGTGGGATGATCCCAGCCCTGGCAGGGTCATTCCCTGGAGCAGGGAGAAGCTTTGAGGCTGCTGGTCAATGAGAATTCCAAACAGCTCCAGGAATTTCCACCAGGAAATTCCCTGCCTTGCAGAAACACTCCAGGAGTGGGGGGTAGGGGGAATTTTTAATTTAGACCATTGTAGGTTTGGGGTTTGTTATTGTGCTGGTTTTTTGGTTTCTATCCATAGGTACGGGTTGGGGAGGATTATCCTGAGGGAGGGAGGGGAAGGGGCTGAGCTGTGTCCTCATGGCATCAGATCAGGGGTGGGATGAGGGACTTCTGTGGGCATCAGACACGGTTCCTGAGCACCTGGGCTCCACTTCTGGCCTGGCCAGCACATCCCTGCAGGAATCTGACCCTTTTATCCAGGGAGAAATGAAGCAGATAAAGCACATCAGAGCTGATATCCCTCAGAATGAACTCAGGCAGTGGAGGAGCTGCTGGGAACTCTCCAAGGGCTGGAGTGGAACTTCCCAAAGCGAGGGAGGACTCCAGGAGTTCATCTTCTGCAACAGCCAGTGGGGTTTTTGGGGACAGGTCTTGAAGGGTCTCACTAGGATTGATGGGACACAGGGAGAGGAAGGGAGGGAGGAGCAAATGCCTTCCCTGCTTTGGAGAGTCTGCAGAGATGGGATGATTTGGCTAAAGTCATCTGAGATGCACCCAGCATCTCACCCAATGTCTCCTCCTGGTCATCCAGCAACTCCTTCTGGTCACCCCATGTCTTCTCCTGGTCACCCAGTGTCTCCTTTCTGGTCACCCAGCATCTCTCCTGGTCACCCAGCATCTCCCCTCTGGAATGCTTTGGATCCCAGGCCCCCACAAGCCTGGGAACTGGATATCTGGTGGGAACACAGTGGCTCATGGAGCACAGAGATCCTTTTTGAGGGATGGATGGGATAAAACCCCAGGAGCTTTGGCTGGATCCCCACAAGGAGCAGTTCCAGCAGCACATGGAGAGGGACAGAGATGGGGAAAACGAGCTGTTGCTGTTAATTAAAGGAAGCTCTGAGATCTCAATTCCACTCAGTTACATAAAACCTCAATATAGATGTGGCAGTGTCCACCAAGCCCCCCTCAAACTGTCCTCTTTCCTCACTGCCTGGTGGGTTTTCACCAGACCCAGGCTCAGCTTTCCCAAGGCAGAGCCCACAAATTCTGGCACTTCCTTTCCCTGCCTTGAATGAGACCGTAAAAGTGACATCCCCCAAGTTCTTCAGGAGCCAGAAGCTGAAAAGAGCAGCTCCTTTGGTCACCCGAGGAGCTCCGTGGGAAGAACTGGAAAGGTTCCTCGTTTCCTGCCTGGCTTTTAACACCCTTTACCATCAATTAACATTTCAAAATGAAAAGTCGTTCTGGGCTGAGGGAGCCGGAGGTCTCAATTTGAAAGCACCAGGGTTGGACTTTCTGATTATTTCAGCTCTTTTCCTTTGTGGCTGGCAAGGACTCGTTGGAGCAGATCCTTCCAGCGCTGATTTCAGCTCCTGATAAAACGAGATTGTTTAATTAAAGGAGAAATTACCACTGGAGAGGCTCCTTTTGCTGGGGGATTTCAAGAGGGGCTGTTGCAGTGAGGGGGACAAGGAGACAGCTCAGCCTGGAGCCACCCCCACCCCGTGGGTACAACTGTGTCCAGATGTAATTAAGATCCTGACTGCCCTAGAAATGCCTTGAACTGCAATAAATAATTCATGTGGGGAAAAGAAATCACTTCTCATTCAACAAATCCACTCGGAATGGAAAGCTCCAGATGGAGAATGTGTTGGTATTTTGCTGGTGAACCCCCCCGGGTGGGGTGAGGAGAGGGATCAGGGGAGGGGGTGCAGCTTTTGGAGCAGGGACCATCTGTTGAGGGTTCTCAGCATCAACCTGTGGTTCTGTGACACCTTCCAGGGAAAAAGGAGATGGGTTTTCCCATCCAGCAGGGCCAGGATGGGGGGATGATCCCAACCCTGCAGTGGGTTCCAACCCACATCAGACCCTGGGGAGCATCATGAGAGCTGATCCAGCTATCACAGAGCATCCCCATCCTGAAATTCCCCTTTCCAAAAGGTCTGGGGAGTGCTGAGTGAGGAGTTTACCCTCGATTTTCCTCATATCAGCCAAGTTTGATGTGAGTCCTTTAATGTGCATGGACAGGCCCCTCCACACCTCCCCTCCCACCTGCACAATCTGCCAGGCAGATGCTCCACTGAAAAGCCTGGCTCTTTAAAATAATTCCTGCCAATCTTGATGTGCTGAGTGAAGGATGAAATCGATGTCAGCAATAAACAAAATTAGTTACATAAAGCCTGGTTTGAAAAAAAAAAGCCAAACGAGGAGAGGAGCAGAGCTGCCTTTTAAACTTAATTATGCACATGTTTCTCAGCCAGGGTTTATTGAATCATATGGTCTGAACCATAAACAAACACTAAAAAAGCTGCCGGTGTTGACTGCAACAAGAAAGAAAATGATCTTTAAAAATCAAATATTTATTTCTGAATCCCAGGAGCACAGCTCAGTCAGGAGGGAAGCAGCCCATTCCCTGGAGAGGTGCTGTGGGGATCTTCCCCGGTCGGTGCAGGAGCAGATTCCTCATCCCATCGATGGAGCTGGAGAAATGGCTGCTCCCTCAAATTCAGAAACGTCGGGATCAGTGGGTTTAGGTGGGATGTTGGGAAGAAATCCTTCCCTGGGAGGGTGGGCAGGCCCTGGCACAGGTTGGGCAGAGAAGCTGTGGCTGCCCCTGGATCCGTGGAAGTGTGCAAGGCCAGATTGGAGCACCCTGGCCTGGTGGAAGGTGTCCCTGCTCAGGACAGGGGGTGGCACTGGATGGGCTTTAAGATGCCTTCCAACCCAAGCCATTCCACAATTCTATGGATTATGTGTGAATTTCCACCTGGCTCAGCCCCTCTCCATCCTTGGCATCACAGACATCACCTGCCCTGTGTTTTGTTCATCAGGAATTCCTTTTCCAGCACAGAATCAGCATTTCTCTCTGCCAGTTTTTTTTTGGGGGGTGAAGACCTTTCAGGGTGGTCCTGCCCTGCCAGGGGCCATCCCAACCTCGGCACAGCCCCGTGCCCAGGGGCTGCCCAGGGGTTTATCTGGGGGCAAAACATCGGGGCTCCTCCTCAGGCTAAAAAACCCTCCCTGACCCGTGTGAGCGCAGCCTCTGCCTGTCCCTGTCCCTGCTGCTGTCCCTGCCCCAGTCCCAGCTCCTGTCCCTGTCGTTGTCCCTGTCCCTGTCCTTGTCCTTGTCCCCGCCCCAGTCCCGGTTACTGTTCCTGTCCTTGTTCCAGTCCCTGTCCTCGTCCCCTGTCCCTGTCTCCATCCCTGTCCCC
>VXAU01005636.1:0-12446 GCA_013399695.1 Formicarius rufipectus
GGGGTGTCCATGGAGAAGAAGAGGTAAGGAACCAAGATGTTTATACTAAAATAGTAGGTTTTGATTTTGTTACTGTCAAGTACTTCCAGAAGAGAAAACAGCATTTCCCTAAACGAATACTAGTACAGAATACATTAGACCTCAGGAAGAAAAACTCTTTACTGCCACAACCCAAAGTATGTAGAGAAAAAGGATTGTGAAAATAAATTTTCTTATGACAAAACTTGTTTCATATAAAAAAAAGGTTGACAGACTGAGAAATAAGTAGTGGCACTTGAAAATAAGAGGAAAAAATCAGGGCTAATGATTGAAATTATGCCTGGTTACTTTGAGCATATGGAGCCTTTTCAATTTAGGGCAGCTCTACTGAAACTTGTTTACTCCTGAGGTTCTTACTTAAAAGTGCAGTGAAATTAAGACTACTTGCAAATTCCTGCCTTCTTCTTTTAATTTACTTGAATAAAATGCATCATTTCTGCCTAAGCTCATGTTGAAATACCTTTTGTAAAATGCAGTATCTTCATTAAGACTTTCCTAAAAATTATCATAAAGAAAATATGTCTATGATGAAATTTGACTAAATGATACAAGGGGATGTCCTAAGACTTTCTACAAAGAGTTTATAATTAATACGAGGGATTGGAAAAAAGTGAATTTGTAGAGATTTTTACCAACTGGTAGTTTCAGCAACAGCTGTAATATGTAATTGTATGAGATTCATAGGGGTTAAAAATTAATTTATTTTCTCATAAGTAATTTTTGTTTCAAAAAAATTATTTTGTATTAAGCTTATTGGATTTCCTTGTTTTCCTTATTTAAAGTAACTCATAGATCCATTAAAATTATCAGAAAAGCTTGCTAGAGGGTGAAAAAACTCTGAAGGGAATACTGTCTCCTGAGAGACCCTTGGACTGCAAAGCAGGATACTGAAGAATGAAAAAAGGAACAACTGCATTTTTATCACTAACAAAAATCCTACTGGACACACAAAGCCCAGAAAATGTGTGTATGTGCTTAACATAATTAATTATGTTAAGCACATATTATATATTAATGATAATATACAATATATGTATAAAATACAAAATTATATAATTAATGTCTTTGTGAGTGTCGACTAAACATAGAGATAAAAGGTCAGTGTCTTGGCAACCAATTAATATCTACGAACTGTATCACATGCACAGCACTTGGATACTTACAGTATTATTACTTGTCCAGGCATTAGACAAATGCCAGAACTGCTTATACAAATGTATGCTCTCAGCTTGTGCCTCATTGAGATTAGAAGCAAAGAAGGACCATATTAACTGTATTGCCTGATGGATTCTCAACCTTCTTTCCTGACACTTGGGAAATTAGATGAAACCGATTACCTTCTCCGTGTACTTCAACTCTGTGAGTAACAGGAATGCAATAAAGATCCATAGCTATAAAATTTGGAATGTCTCTTTGAAATCCACTAATTAAAACAAGAAGCCTTCTGAAAGTTTAACCCAGTTGCTTGATTTTTATAACAGCTGAGACTAGTTTCTAGAATGAAAGGTAATGTTAATAAAGTTGCAACATTCTGACCCATACAGATTTGTAGTGCCCGTGGGCTTGATGGATGTGTTTGGAAGCCCAGAAGTGCTTGCAATAAATGAGTACTTCTGTACCATCTTATCTTTCATTTTATCTTGTTTGTTTATCGTTTAAAATATTATAAATATGCATATTCAGACATTCAAAACTGCACCTGAAGGACTTAAAATTCAGTCAATGTCTGGGGAATGGTTCCTCATACAGAGTTAACTGCAGCTGCCCAATTGCTTATAAAAACCACCCCTAAATTCCATTCTGCTCCAATCTTACAAAATGATCTCACATCCTTCCCCAGATGACTAGTTAAGCAGAATATGTATATACATGCATATACTGAAAAAAATAGTGAAGTAATGTAGGCAGGATTACATCATGTCTGTGGTTAACAGGAGCCAGAGCTGTAGATTTTCTCTGCAGTTTGTGGAAAGAAGCTGCAGGCTAAAAGGTCAAGAAAAATATTTGGAATTGAACATGCAAGGGAAAAGTGTAAGAGACAAGATGGGCAGTCTGAAAATGAAGTTCTCTAGAAATTGCACAATGCTGTTATGCTGGTCCCTTACAGTTTAGAGAAAAAACAAATTGGTAGCATCGAAATCTGTGGCATCTGAGGCTAGTAGCAATAGTAGAACAAGGATGATTCAGTTCTTTCTTTTCCACAGTAACTTTATTTCAATCACAGTATAAAGTTCTACCCTTTATAAAAATATTTTTCATTATAGTGTAATGTAAGGTAATACTGTAATTTCGTGTATTATGAAGTTCTGGTACCAGATTTCTTTATAAATGTATACAGCATTCCTTCCTCAGCAGTTACTTCCAATGCCATAAAGAGTGGAAGAGTCTCAAATGTTTTGGATCAGCGAAAATAAAAACGTTGAGCGGTAGCATTAATAGTGTTTGTAGTCAAATCTGCTTCAAATAAACCTTCTAGTGAGACTTCCTTCATGTGAGTGGAATATAGGTCTGCTGCCAGAGTTGCCATTGTGTCCTCAGAGAAAGGACTTGGAGGTCAGGACATATCTCCCAAGTATAACATGGTGAATGTCCTGTGCAGCTTATGTCTCAAGACTTGAGAAGAGCTACTAGTGCAATTCATTTACAGTTGGAGTCTGCGAGGACTTTCGCCATTTAAAATTTTATTTCTAGAACTACATGATGGCCTTTTCTACACAGGGATGGAATGGTAATCATAATAATGCAAAATTATTACTTTTTTCTTACTTGTTTAAATACCTTTTCACTCTTTCACTTGAAGAAAAACTTCCACAACCTTGTCTTTCTATTTATTTATTATTTATTTATTTATTTACCTACTTACTTATTTATGCTTTCTTTGGATATTTCTAATTACTTAGCAATTTCTCTTCCCTTATGCCAAACAAGTATACATAATGGAAGGCATATTCAATTCAACCTTCACCAATTGCTTTACTTACTGTCCTTTACAATATTGAAGGAATGTATAATTTGATACTAATTCAATAATTTGCTTAGCAAGTTTTCACCTGTTTATCATTTCTTCATTCAATCTTATGCTTCAGATATTACTTTTCAACTTAAATATACCATTCTAATTACAAATTTAAAGCCAGTACAATGCATGTAGTTTCATACACAATTTCAAGTGACCTTTGATAAACAGTAAAATGATATGACTCCACAGTTCAAGAACTAAAAATTTAATTAAAAGAAAAGGAAATTAATATTGTTTTTTCTTGGAATATGTCAACAGGGCACAATTTTCCTAATATTTGTAAAAATTATGTAGCTATTACTATAGAAGTGTTTGATTTATCAAACACAACTACTATTTTCATAATTTTACTCTTACAATTCATTCATAAATCCCAAATGATGATTCTCATTGTTAGGAAAAAATCGTTGGTCTATTTAGTCTGTGTCTCCAAATGGACGTCATCTTGCAGCAATACACATTGAACACTTAAAAGACAGTGGCTTACTTCAAAACAAAGATTTTTATGGAAACTTGACCAATATAGTTTTGTGGGTTTGATTGTATTTTTTATTTTATTTGATTCATCCTCAGGGAATGGATACAGAATTGTGATAACAATTACATTGTCTTGACTCCATGTTATCTGATTCCTTTCCTGGGTGCTTTCAAAATGGTAGATATCTCATGAATCCCATTTCTATTAATGGAATTTGGGAAGTTGTGGTTGATGAAATTTTTTCATCTACTTTTTGAATGCCAAATATTATTTCCAGTTTTTCATTTTTTTCCAATACTTCATCTCTTTAGTCATTCACAAATTTCCAGCATCTCATTAATGTGATTACCATACACCTACACACCTTTAAATGGCCACAGATATAGTTTGTCAGGCCCAGACAACTTAAATTCCTTAAGTATTTGTTATGTTTATTCTCTTTATTCTGGACTAATATTTCCTGGTTTATTTTTATATTTCTTTGGCTAGCTGAACATATTAAATACACAAACAAAATTAACCCCTCCAAACTCCTAGTATGTTAGTATACACAGAAATCAAGTTTGGAGGGTGGGGTGATGTCAGAGGGAATGGCAAAAGCAGTGATGCAGACCACAGAAGAAATGAAATGGAAGGGTGTTGTGAATATAAAAGCAAATACTTGGAATGAAGTCTCAGGTCCGTTTCCAGAACTCAGTTATTCCATCTTCTCCTTATTACTGATAATTTCACTGTCGGAAAGGCAAAACATCCTCCTCCAATTTAAATGGTATCATCTTAAGGAAAATAATTTTGAATCATGAATCAATATGACAATATAATAAACTATCAGACATACATTCAGAACAAATATATTGCTTATGTGGTTTTCAGATGCTTTGATGGTTTGGAATATCCTCTGTGTTGGTACACTCTCTGTTGTTCCTTCTACCTTTGGGACACCAAAAGGAAAAAAAAAAATAAAAAAAAATGTGTGCTACACCTGTCAAAGTGGGGTGCTTTTTTCCCACAGATATTCAGCAGGAAACAAAGGATCACCCTGGCAAAAGACCTAGGACCAGTGCTGATCACTATCTGTACCATGTCTTTTTCTGGTTCAGTATTTATCATGATAATTAATCTATCTATCTATCTATCTATCTATCTATCTATCTATCTATCTATCTATCTATCTATCTACCTATCTTTTTTTCTTCTTTCCCTCTTTCTTTCTCCTCCATGCTATGGTTTGCCTTCAATCAACATGCTATAATGTGTAAAAAGAAAAAATGCTTTATCAGGGAAAGGGAAGGGATTGGGGAGGAGTTCAATCTATCTGACATAAGTTGAGGTTTCTCAGGCTGCTAGTACTGAAATGTCCTAAGGACTTCTAAAAATTATAGACAACAATTTCCTGACTTAGGGAGTGTTTCATCTTACACAAAGGAATTCTGTCTTATGCCTCATCTTGACAGATAAAGAGGACCTGGTCACTGAACTAAAAATTAGTAGTTTCTTGGATGCAAATTATTACAGCTTGATTTCACTACAGTATACAAACAGAATAAAAGACATACCATTCAGATATACACTTGGTATTTAAAAAGCTCAGTTTAACAAAGCAAAAAAACAATCACAAGACAAATCAACCAGGAGACAGAACTCATTTAGAAAAGATTAAATAGTTACTACAAACTTTAATAATTCTTAAATGGATATCTAAACCCCTATCAGCAAAAATTCAACTGGATCAAAACTCAAAGTAACCAGTAAACTTGCTTAGAAGATAAATGAGAGCAGTTATAAAAATGTGGCAACTCGACAACCAAATAAGTTATGGGAAAAAAAAAATATATATATATATATTAATTAAATCAATTTTATGAGGAGAAAATTATTTTGAAATAAAGGGGTGAAATATGTTTATAAAATTAACTGGTTTTTTACCTAAGATACGTATAAACTTGAGTTGTAAACATCAACATACTGAGTGCTGTTGTGGACATTGACGAGTGAAGGTCTGGCTGGTTCACAGGTGATGAAACACACTTCTATGTTGTTGGCACAACTGCAGAAGTTAAATATTTTCTTAATATTCTTCTCTGTTTTTCTCAAAAAATAAATTAGGTATCATAGTGGATTATAATAGAATGATCATTTACATGACAAGGTGACTAAAATAAGTCCATGCAATTCTTTGATCTAAAAACAGTGAATCTGAAACCACAGAATGGGTAAATTTAGAAGGCTCCACAGTGGATGTAGCTCTTTTCTGGAAGATATTGCTGCTGAGGAAGCAGTTATTTTTATGCAAAAGAAGCTTTCCTTCCTGGAATGGGACACCTTTCCCAGACACAGCTTTGGGGTGTTTCTCCACATGCATTCCACAGCAGTTAACTCCCTGGACACAAGAAAGATAATGTTCACAGATGTGCAGTAAGGTCTTAGCAGCCAATGGTGCAGTCATGGAGGGGAAGCAATGATAAAGCCTTGCCAGTACTCTTAGGTCTGGTGCTGCCTTACAGCACCATTAGGATCTGTAAGTTTTCATCTTCCTAGCCTCTGAAATAAACCTTTGAATCTTTTCCACTGCTTTGCCATTCTTCTGGGGGAGCACCTACATATATTTTGCTGTCTGTTTGGTCATTTAGTTCAATCTCCCTGTTCGAGAAGAGCGTACGGCACAGGATTGCATCCAGACAGTTCTTAAATATGTCCAGTAAGGGACACTCCACAACCTCTCTGGGCTATCTGTTCCAGTGCGTGGTCACTCACACAGTAAAGAAGTTCTTGTTCATATTCAGATGGAACTTCCCGTGCATTAGTTTCTGTCCATTTCCTCTTGCCTTCTTGCTGCATGGCAGCAAGAAGAGCCTGGATCTATCCCCCTAGCACTCTACCTTCAGATACTTATTGATGAGTCCCTTCTCAGTTACCTCTTCTTGAGGATGAACAGGCCTGGCTCCCTCAGCCTGTTCTCATAGGAGAGATGGCCCAGTCCTCTAATGACATTTGTTGCCCTCCCCTGGACCTGCTCCAGAAGCTTCTTTTCTCTCTTTTACTGAGGAGCCCAGAACTGGACACAGCACTCCAGATGTGCCCTCATGGGGGTTAAACAGAGGGACAGGATCACCTCTCCTGATCTGCTGTCAATACTCTTCCTAATGTACTCCAGGATTCCGTTGGCCATCTTGGCCCTGCAAGTACGCTCTTTGCTCACAGACAGCTTGTTGCCACTCACATGCCCATGATATTATTTGTGAAGGAGTAGCTAATACCCCAGAGTGCTCTGCAGCTCTGCAGAAGGACCTCAACAGGCTGGAGAGATGAGCAGAGAGGAACCATCTGAAAATCAGCAAATACAAATGCAGGGTCCTGCACCTGGGGATGAATATCCTTGGGCACCAGTACAGGCTGGGGGCTGACCTGCTGGAAAGCAACCATGTACTGAAGGACCTGGTGACCCTAGTAGACAATGAGCTGTCCATGTCTACAAGTATTTGAAGGAAGGGTGAGAAGAGGATGGAGCCAAGCTCTTCTTGGTGGTGCCAATCAACAGGATGAGACAATGGGCAGAAACTGATGCATTGGAAATCTCACCTCAGTATGAGGCAGAACTTCTTACTGTGCAGGTGCTAAGCAATAGAACCAGATAACCCCTTATGCTCCCTTTCAACTTTAACCATTCTGTGATTCTGTGGCTACTGCAACCCTGAACCTATTGCTTCGCATCCACAAAAGAAGAAGAATGTTGATAAACTGGAAAGGCTTAAGAGGGGATTGAGTCATGCCATCAAAATAGTTTAAAGACTGGAAAATATTCTTTCTACTGAAAGACTCCAGCAGTCTGTTTATTAATGAGAAAATTTAGGAGATGACCTGAGCTAAGCCTGTACTTGTCCACATGAGATGTGAAAATACAATAGTAGATTGATTTTCATTCCAGTGCAGAAGGAATAGGATTCACTTCTTGGTAGTAAGAGAAGACAGAATCGGACTTCAGATTAGATAGGATTTGTTGCTACTGCAATAATTTATCAGTTTTGATGTAAATTTTAGGGGACATTTTTCTGAAGGTCTTAAAAACTCAATGTGGTTGTCTGGCTGTATTATGTTAATGATAAGACTAATACATCATAATATCTGGCTTTTCACATCACTGGCTCTCAAACCTCTAAAAGGGAAACTGCTTCCTCTGTGAAGTGATTGGGAAATCTCTAACACCTTAAAAGTACACTTTTATCTTCCATGATTTCACCAGAGAGCAGTGCAGATCTTGAAGAAATCTGCTGGTTTGACAGTGTGATAAATGGTTTTCTTCTGCTCATTTCTGTCTGGAATAAAGAAAGTGAGGGGGGGAAATGGTCCTTAAACTCTCTGCCTCAGGTCTTATTTTCTGATATGGTTCCTCTAGACTACACCTGGAGTGCTCCAGATACATTGTAGCTTATCTTGAATGAGGAGGGACACCACAGAAAACTGTGGAGGAATAGCGTGGCACAAGATGCTCATGATGATGGTTATTTCTGTCACAGGTGGAGCTAGATTCTGAGAGATGCAGTTGTACAGTAACCTTCATCCCCTCTTCAGGGCTACCTGCCATACTCAGGTGTCTAACACCTCAGAGCAGTGCAATAACTCTACCACAAAGTTCCCTGTGAAGTAAAAACCTGGAGCAGACAAAAGGTTCCACAGTTATGACCTATCTGAGTACTGTAACTTGAAAGAATTGCTATCCAGGATGGCAGTAGCATCAGGCTATAAAGGAAAATTATCTTTTCTCTGAACTGTCTGAAGAATAGAAGTTTGTTTCTGGACCTGAAGGAGATGCAGAAATCAAATATCCAGATTGACTGAAATCCTTATACCACAATCTCTTTCTGAACATCTTTTGTACAAGGGTTCAGAAAGGCTGTACAAGAAGAAAGTCAAATGTAAGGTAAATTACTGATGTCAGTGCAAGAAGCCGACAGAGAAAAATGAAAGAGGAATGAAAGTTCAATAGAGAACCTACTGCTGAAAGCATAACTTGAATGTTTTTGGTGTTGATTTTTATTTTAATGTCCCAAAGACAGTGTTAAAAAAAGTGCTATGAGAAGTTTGACTGTATAGAAAGAGTTCTTTTAATCTTTTGCTTTAATGTCAACTACAGAACTCTTCCCCCATATATATTTTATCAAACCATGTTTCCAGATGCAATTACCAGTGTAGACAATACTTTTATAATAGACACTGTAATATGCATACACTCCCTGATTTCTAATTTAAAACTATAACAGGAAGCTATAACTATTATGGAAGTGAGGGGCAAGACATATTTTCTTTTCTTCTTTTTTTTTTTTTTTTTCCAGTTTCTGCATGCTATATTGTCTACATTAAAAAACATTCCTATGAATATCTGTAAATAAAGCTCTCAATGTGTTTAAATGAAAGACCATGTGAATTACTACCATGGCAAGAGCTCTGATGTCACAATATCACAGTGATGTTCTTTGCCTGAGAGACATCCAACATATACTAACACAGGCAGTGGGGTGCACTAAGCTGGTTCCATTCTTTTTCATTACCTGATTCGATCAGGCATGGTTGTTTTGACTTCTTCCATGTGACATCATAATGGACTACTCTGGGCAGATTTACAATACTGCAAACAGTGTGGGCCCGTTCAGTACTCAGACTTCAAATATGTAAATAAGAGTCATAGAATCAAGGCACTCCCTTTTCTATTTTATGTATGTAAAGTGTTTCTAAAATATTAGAATAGCACTGCATGCATAAAGGCTTGGAAAGAACTATTAAAGCATCTTTCCTTTTCAGATATCTGATTAAATTGAATTAAGCCTTGTTAATGGTACTAAAAAAGCACAGTCAGTTTACAGATCCAGACACAGCTTCAGAATAGATGGGAAGAAACATACAGCAGCATATAATGTGATTGTGATCATACATGTCAGATTGGGCAGCATCAGTGGAGTCTTAGTTATTCCCTCCAAATCCACCCTTGATTTGAAGACTTCTAACCAAATTTTCCACTGTCTCCTGTGGCCTTTCTGAATCGTAGAAATCTGTTATAAAATCATATCAAGTCAAAGTAGTAGGTTTTTACTGAAGCTTTTCAATTTCCTATGGAGTTATGGTGCTGAGCAATAGGGTGGTGAGTTTTGACAGAACAACCAGTTTCACTGCTGGAAGAGACTGCATTGCACCCTTTCTGCTTTGCTGTCATCTTCCAGTCTTCCTGGGTGGTGGCACAGCTTTTCATTGTCTCAAGGTCCATTAAGTATATATTGAGCATGGAAAGGACTGTAGCTGTGACTGAGTCTTCCATAACACATAGAAGAAAAAAGCAGGAAGTTTTTTGCTAATTTAGTGGCATACAGCATGCTTTTCAAGAACTTCAGCTCCAAGGAAATAAGATGGCACTGATTGTTCCACCATTTCACCATACCTTTTTTCACCCAAAGCAAGTTGCACATAATTTGTTTTCTGAACAGTAAGACCTCTGTTCTTCCTACCTGAGACCTAGCAAGAAGAAATTCTGAGCTAACTAGAACCTTGCTATTTGTATTGAATTAGTACAGTCATTAGGACCTTAACCATTTTTATTTGGTGACAGTTTGCTACTGATACCACCTTTGGGACAAGCACCTCTCTCTTTTATGCTGCTTTTCTTATCAATGACAGGAGAAAATGACTGATTGTTTTTGGCCCTTGCTTGAAACTCCTTTTCGTGACTTTCTGGAGTGCATTTCCTGTAGCAAACAGATATTGCTACTATGCACCAGTCTTCATTTACTTGCCTGAACAAGTGCTGACAGATGAGGGAGCTGACAGTCTGCCCTACTGTTGAAGTTGGAAGATATAGTTACATGTGAATTTGCTGGCTTTTTAGATCTGAATAACTGCAATTGTGTATAAGGGTCACCTCTGGTCTCAGTTATCATTCTGAAGGAAAAAATAGGGGCTTTAAAAAAAATCATACATTTTTTTGCCTTTTGTTAAGTGATGCTCATGGAATGAATGGCCTTGAAAAGTCAAATTTTCACAAAATAGCATAGAAAAAATTCCACTAATGTTATTAAGATGGCAAGCTGAGATGTTATGTATAATTATTATCCAAATTAAGCCACTGGTATTTTTTCCAATTGCAGTGTGTCTCAAATCAGTCTCTCGCTTTCTCCCTGTCTTTCTGCTGGCCTGTCTGTCTCAAAGATTTTTGCAACATATTATCCAGTTATATGTGTCACTGTCAACTTGCCCATTAGAAGTCTGCTTCTCTATTGTCTTCAGTAATACTAATCATGCAGGGTCCTCCATAACAGTATTGATAATTACAGAGGACAAACAAAACTGCTCTGCACTCCATTGTTGTGTTTTCAGGTATGTGATGTTTTAGCAATCTGGTTTGAGTTAAAAGTCTTTTTCTTTCCCCTATATCAGTTTAAAATCAAAATTTCAAAGCCTTAGTAAGCAATTTGTAAATTAAAAGAAACTTCTTAACCAAAGTATCTCCCTGCTGACTGCAAGCTCTTTACTGCGGTGAATTTAAAACAGAGAAAAAATATTTAGTAATTGTTATGACTCCCCTTAGCTTCACAGCAAGAAGCAGTAGACTAGGTGTTCACTGAATGGTGACCACCTGCAACTCTTCATTTTTGTTCATCTCCTAAAGTCTTTTACACTCAACTTTTCTTTCTTTCCCTATGTTGCAAATATTGCTAATTATTAGCGTAGCCTGTTATTCCTTCTAGTGGAATGGATTCCCATTTTACTAGAGATGCAGTATCAGAGGTGCTTTGTTGCAGTACTCTCTGGAAGCTTTTTCAAATCCTTTAGAAATGTTTCTGAGATCATTCTACTCAGAGCAGAAAATAGTAATATGCATCTAATTATCTAAGAGGCTGATATCTGTTGTATCAGCATACACACAAAAGTAGTTTATTTTAGCTTTTTAAAGATTTATACCTAAGTATTTCTACTGCACAGAGTTTATCTATTCAAATCTGCTCTGGCTGCTGCTTTGATATAGACACAGAGAATGGTCTTATTAGCATCATGTTAAGGACACTTAGCAGAAGGAAAACAAGCTGCTGTCCCTGATCTCATCCTTGTTTGTTATTGGCATGCATAGTCAACCAGAAATGATTTTAATGATTTTAATGTTTTTAATGATGAATGTTAGTCTTTTCAATTGCATAAAATTCTAATGTAACTGAGGAACTGATAAAAAGATCACAGGAAAGAAAGTTGAAAGGTAGGGGATTTATAGACATACTCTTTAAATCTGTTTTGCTTTTATTTCTTGTTAATACTCATCTAGCACAACACCTAATTAACATTCTGGATAAAACACAGCATTATTAAGGCTTCATTACACTCATAGACACCTTTCAATTAAGGTGCTTGAATTCACACAAAACATGCTTTCCAATCCTCAGAAAAAGCTTTTAAGAAAACCATTTGAGTCTTGACAAATTTATGTCAAATAAAAGGAAAAGAGAGACTTTTCAAAGTTTGTTTGGGCCCTTATAAAAAAATAAAAAAAAAAAAAGCGTGTGAGAGAGGAAGAAACAAATCTCCTCAGAAATATATAGAAACTGCTTTCAGGTCTTTTACAAAAAGAAGCAAAATCTCTGGAAAAGTCCACTTTTTAAAAGTCTCAGGCCAATCTCCAAAGTTTGCTACCTTTTCTAGAAAGAGTGTTTTTCAGACTCTAGTATTTTCACTGGGGTTTCCTCGTTCTACATAATGTTGCACTGACTTTGAACTGCTCACCATTTTCATGGAGTAGTGAAGAAGATCTAGCTTAAGACTTGAAAAAATCTGTGCCTGACCAGCCAGTGGAACAAACTGCTTGAAATCACTTCTTAGAGCCCCAAAGTTTTTGTGCCCTGTTTTTCTTACTAACAACTAGGTGACATACCTTTTCTG
>VXAU01005636.1:21809-54756 GCA_013399695.1 Formicarius rufipectus
TAGGTAGCAATCTCAAGCTGAAATTAAGACATTTCTAGTTATGATACAAGATTAGGTACTGTTTGGTATTCAGTTCACTTTTCTTTTATGGACTCACATACTTCCCAGAATTTTTAACCTAATGATAACATCAGATGTTTCTCCTGGTATTTTGATACTTCCTCCTTTATGGAACTAAAAATGGAAGTTGCATTTAAAAAAATTAAAAATTCAAAGCCCATATATGAGAGTAATAAAAATAAAAAATATCAAAATGCCCACAAAACCACACAAACCAACATGAAACAACTCTGTGTTAGGCTTTGAAACAAGAACAATTTTGTCCTGCAAATCTGTTCTAGTTTTTCTTTTTTTTTTTTTTTTTACCACAATCAAAGATGCTTGTAATCAACAGTTCTGGATACATCACTACCCATTAACTAGCGAGAAAAACATTTTAATATTTTAGGAAGAGTATTACTTCACTACTGGTGTTTCCTGGTCGTACTTTGGAAAGTACTTCAAATTTCTTTGACCAGTGACTAGACTTCAGAGGAGCCACAGAGTATCAGACTGATAAGTCGTCACTTTCTAGGATGTGTGCCACAAAGAAAGCTATGATAAAACTTAGAACTTCCAATTTTAGTCACTTGACTTTTATGTAGGAAGCATATGTTGGATATGTGAGAAGACCTAGGGCTTCAACACCGTTTTTATTGGTCTCCATAGATTTATTCCATTAATGGGGAACATGTGTTTAGTTGGAATTTGGGACTATTGAATCAGCTGCCTTCTGGTGTTGAATACCTTACTGTTGATTTCTAGTTTTTATTTTAGGAGAAAATGAAAGAGTACCAGGTGTATCTGACAGAATAACCATGTTATGAAATACTGGCTATCCAGTTTTTCTCTGAGAAAGTGAGGCAGGCTAACAATATACTGTAGGAATATCAATTTCAATGCATACTCTGTGAGAAAGCCTAAACATAGATGGGCTCTTCAGCTACCACTTGGGAGGTTATCTAACTGCCAACAGCACATATTAGATGTCATGTGCATGTGGTGTGACTGAGATATGAAGAGTGTTAATCCTGATTTCAAATAACCCTCTGATAAAAGTGTGTTGATTGCTCCTACTTCCACTATGGCCTCTACAACTTATGTGTAGATTTTTTGCTTCTGTTTTAGTGTTTCCTTCTAGAAATTATGTGTAATTAATCACATTTTCCCCTTAAATTGTCTCTAAATTATTTACTTGATTAATGCAACAACAAGGGCTCCAGTCAGCTGGAACAATTATTTCAATAAGTGAGGTTCATTTCATCCCTTGTCCTTGAAACTTTTTCCAATTAGTGTTTCCATAGGAAACGAATACTTTTGCCATTTCTTTATCACTTTGTTGCATGAACAAGTCCTTTGATTGGCCAGAAAATGTAAGCCTTATTTACATATCTGCTGATCAAGACAAAGGAATTTATACTGATGCCTTTAATGTGAAAAAGTTTAGGCTATGAGGCCTGAGTTTTCGGCTCATCTGCCTGTTCTCTACTTAAGGATATTTTTAATCTTTCTTTGTTCTACTTATGTCGCCAGTGTCACTAACTTAGAAGTTTTAGTTACCAAAGGTGCTAAAAATGACTGACAGCTCCAGAAAAGTAACTTTTTGTATTCTAATATATTTTGTATTCTAATATTTATACAATTGCATTTCTGTTTCAAACATCAACAGAGAATTCTTGGTGAAGACAAGAAGGAAATGTTTCATTTTATTCTGTCTACAGTCTTCCTTACAAAAATTATTCTTCATTCTAGGAAACATTCTGGTGTCTTCAGAACAAGTAGTCCACTTAGAAAAAACTTCTGCCTCTACTACTGCAAAACAGGGAAATCTGTTTTAGTTCTCACAGAGTCATCATCTATTGCTATTTAATTGACTCAAACAAGGATGATATTTTGATAGCTCATTTAACACGGTAAGCTAAGGCTTGCCATTAAGTGACTTTTGAGTTCTGCCCCAAGATTCTATCTGCATTTGATTTCAGCATATATTGTGATTGCAAACATATTTTTAGTGGGCAATGCTATTATTTTAATGTATAGATATCCTAATTATGTTGAGATCAGTTACAGAGCTTGTTAGTACTTATGTCTTCTATTTTCCTTCTTTGTAAATGGTGACTATTTTGACTTGGCTACCAAAAATGGTTTACCTGTAGAGCCTTCCAACCCTCCAGCAGACCAACACTCCCATCCAACTCGACACCATCTGCAAAATGACTGAGGTTACACTTGATATTGCCCTGCAGCCCCTGGAGAAGACCATGATGAAGCATATTGTCAACCTACCACCTATAGCAATGACCACATCAGAGAAGTTACTGACACTACAGCCTGTGGAGTACCACAAAAGAGAGCATGCCATTAAGCCCTGGAGGAAGCTGAAGCTCGTGAAAGGCTTATGCAGGAGAAGGCTCCTATCAGTACTCATGGTCCATGGAAAGGAGCAGTCTGTGATTAAAAGACAATAGTTCTTGAAAAGAATCCACACTGGAGCAGTTCTTGAAGTTCTTGAAGAACTGCAGCCTGTATGGTATGCCCACATTGGAGAAGTCTGTGAAGGAATGTATCCCATGGGAGACACTTCACACTGGTTCAGAGGAATAACATGAGTAAAAACAGTAGAGTTGAAGTGTTATGCTCTGACCACAAACCCCATTCTGCATCTACTCTGCACTTCTTGGGGCAGAAAAGGAGGGAAGCTGAAGAGTTAGGAGGGAAGAGAGAGAATGTAGTTTAAGTTTGGTTCTTATTTCTCAGTATCCTGCTGTGTTATTAATTGGCAATAATTGAAATTATTCTCCCCCAAGCTGAGCTTGTTATTCTATCCTTAACACATGAGTTTTTCATCATACTTCCTCCTCCTGTCCTGCTAAGGACAGGGTGTGGGAGAGTTGCTTGATGGACAGCTGGCAGGTCCGATAAGGTCAACCTACCAGAATATCACATAGTAAACTGGAATTATAGAAATGACATTGCCTTTTGTAATCATCTAAAAAAAACCAAACCCTAATCACATAATTGAAAGAATAAATGGATTCAGTGAAAAATTATGAAGAAGATGATTTTAGAAGAAGGAAAGTTAGAACAAGAAAGAAAGGATATATAGAAGACAGAATAAGAAGGAAACACCTAGGAAAGACATCAGAAATTTTGTAAACTAACAAAATATGTCAATATTTTAACAAAATATTTCAACTGCAACCTTGCTTCCACCAAGCAATAATAATTTGACATTGAAATTGATTAAAGCATCCTCCTACTGTTTTTCACAGAAAAAGCTTTCTTAAAGTGGCACTACCAGTCTTCCTGGAGTCTACAGTACTGCTCTACAGAATACCACAAGGCTACTCTTGTCTTCTGCCTTACTGTACTGAGGTCCTGCAAGCAGTCTGACATGAGAACCAATACCTTACACACCACAGAGAACAGTCTTAGTAAGAATGGCTATTTTCTTTATCAAAACCAAAGGATGAAACCCCTTGGAATACAATGCATACAAACAGATGCTGGTGATGACACTGTCAGTAGTTATCACTTAGCCAAGATAAGCTTTTCAGCTCTTCACTGCCATTTCAAATCCTGCAGAAGTTGGACTGTCTTCCAGCTCTTAAGGTCCAAAGTAAAGTAAAATAACTGTTCTAATCCCAAACCTAGTGAATCAGCATGAACTTAATCCTAAACCATGGCCAAGAATTGTTGATTTTCTTGTTAATCTTCTGGTTGCCACAACCTAACCTACATATTTTGATTTATTTCAATTATGTTCTTTTAATTAACCAAATAGTAAATCAATTTTCTACTACTAATGTCAGATTTGACTACCTAGACTAATGATTCACTATGAATTGAAGTCTTGTAGTGTACAAATTGAAATAAATCTAAATATTGAAAATATATCTTGTCATTGACCCTGTCTTGGGTGGAGTTTATGTCTTCTTTTCTTCACAGAGGCAATTAATGTGGAAATTTTGCAATATATAATGTGAAAAGATCAGGCATGGAAAAGTAGATCTTTTTTCAACTTGACTGTATGAGGTGATAAAGAGTCTAGTCACATTAAGTGATAGTCTCAATTTCTCTTCTGAATTTTCAGTTGCTACTGTACATTCATTTTCAGCTGATATAAAGTCATTTTGTTGGAAAAGTAATTTTCTTCATCATTTATTCATAATAAATTCTGGAAATAATTTTGTCTCACTGAAATCACTTTTATAGCACAGTAATGCTACTAATTTTGATGGATTTTCTGAATAGGTAGAACTGAGAGGCAAGGCAAGTGCTATGTTATATTAAAAGCTTCTCGGTAAGGAAAGTCAGTAGAAGATGTCTGCTGTGTCATTTAGTTTCATGGTGACTAACACTGCATTCAATGTGCCAGCACCACAAAAGGCCTCAATCACAACTTAAAGTGAAGTTAGTCTGTGATGTTTTGTAAATAGAAAATATATTTGTTCACCCCCTGCTGAGATTAAATAGGAGGTAAAATGTAATCCACAAAATAGCCACATAGAAACAAGATCTAGAAAGTAAGAGGGGGAAATGGAGAATATTCCTGGAATGTATTTGAATATCTATGTTTATGGGAACTGCTTTTACAAATAAAAGAAAATAGTTCGTAAGCTATTTTGTCTGAGAAACTGTTAAATGTTTTCATGGGCAATTTCCATGCAAACATGGAGCCAGATTGTTAAGAGAATAGAAACCAGAAAATACTAGTAATGTTGAAGACTGCTTATTTAGCAGAAACCATAAGAATATCTTATTTGTTTTTTCCCTACATATATTTACTTTCTTAACTTAGAAAAAAATAAGGAAACTCTCTGTTGCTACTGCTACTGATCTTAATCTTAGCTTATCTTGATTTCACATACATCAGTTATTCTAAAATAGCACCATAGGAAAATGGCTGTGTACGACATGCCAGATAGCTTTATTTGGCAAGTCTTTGCATTAAACTATTCTAGTTTAACTAAATTACTATAAATTGTGAGTTAAATTTCAAAAGTTTGGGTGCAGAAAACCCATGCTTTCCATTATGGGGAAATCGAGCAAATTGCAGCACTCAAGTTATGTTCTTAGGTATAACAAAAGGTGGAGGTTAGATGTAAACTTAAAGGGGGAATGACTAAGATTTCAGGGGCCTCTAAGCAAACCCTATCTAGTATTTCTGAGTTGTATGTGTCTGACATTCTTCTGGCACACTCAAAGCTTGCACCTAAAGGGAGCTAGGTTGTGAGGCAGACCATGAGCCAGAAACAAGAGTGTTATTTGTACTGTTGGCTGGCTTAGCTGTTTGTATGCTAAAGTGTATGAGCTGTTCAGGCTTGAGCTGGAGCCCCAGCTGAGTTGTTCTGGTGTCACAGGCTAATCAAGCAACATAATATTTTAGGAATATGTAGTTTTTATGGGGAAATGCCTCTTTTCTATGATAACTAGTGAAAGCTGTTGATGGTATACCAGTAGAAATGGTTTCTTGAGCCTAACAACACTGCAGGTAGCGTTTTCTTTAGAGGCATGATCAGCACTGTCAGCCAGGTAGGCGTTGCCCCAAAGTGAGAATTTATGGAATATGAACTGCAACTGAGTGTACAGCCTGTCCTGTTATAAAGGTGTGTGTAAAGACACAGCACTCTTGCTTTGTAGGTGGTGCTGAATGACTTGCCCAAGTTGTGATTTTCCCCTGCAGGCCTAAGATTTGTGAAGGGAAAATTTCTTGCCACAGGTGGGAAAAAGCAAGAGACAGAGTGAGGGCAAGTTCGTGAGCAAACGCTGAGCCCTTGCAGGTGATCTATTATCCTGCAGCCAGTACAATTTGTCATATATCCTTCACCTACCATCAGCAGCAAGATGAAATGTTTTCAGCTCAGTTTATCAATCTACCTGGATATGTCAGGTCAACTTCCTTTTAACCCTCTGTTCTGGTTCATGGGCTTTTGGAAAATATGGCACAGCTGATCAGAGATATCAGTTGTCTTTCTCCTTCTTTTTTTTTTTTTTCTTTTGCTCAGAGTGTGAAACAGACTTTCCTGGACACATATACTACTAAGAATTTGGCTTCCAGATTAATCCAGTACTGTTCAAAAATCCTGGAATGTGCCTTCATTTCTGTTCCCAAAGATAAATAAGAAAATCTATTATATTAGGAAGAGAAGGTTTCTTCCTTTGCAATTATACTCTCACACACACGTGTATATATGTACATATGCATATAGACAAACAAACACAACTACCTACACATCTGTATTCTAAGGTTCCAATCATAATGAATTAAACCCACTTTAAATTATTTTGATTGGTTACCAGAATATTAAAATACACATTTTTTAGTCACAAAGCTATAGCAAAATGATAAGCTGAGAGTTTTTCAGTTTCATTTATATTTTTGTGTCTCTACAGTTACAAGAAGGAATAATGGTATATATTATAACAACAGATTGGAAACTTTTTTCAAAATATTTTACAAAAATTCTGTTTGCAAAATTTTTTAACAGTATCCTGTGCACAGAGCAGCTAGAACCCAAAGAACTTAATTTATGGTTTTACTGTTAAACGTAACTGGCTGAATTCCTATGCAAACAGTGTAATTTTAGAATGGAAATTATTGAAATGGTAATTAAAGTTACCTGGTCAGGTAGATCACACAAATTGCATTGCCCTTCCATACAGAATGTCCTAAGATACTGCTGGTGATGTCTTGGTCATAGCTCAATCCCATGTTTTTTGAGTCATCTTATTGCCAGAATTTATTAATAGTGACTACATAGAAACTGAAGGGCACTTGTCTGTATTTTTCATGCTGACCATTATCAAGTGTGCAGCCAAAATGGGTTATTGTAATCAATTGTAAGTGCAATTATCACACAGCTTTGGGAACCTTACTGTTCTTCTGTCCACTTGACTCTCTAAGTGGTTTTCTTAAATTATAGATGTATAAAAACCTCACACAGCTGACTTTTTTATTCCAAATTTTTCTTCTGTCTTGAAGGGAATGTGGTTGGTACTACTGTAAGTTTAAAACCTCGTATATTTTCTTATTTAGTAGAGAAACATAATGTTATAGTTACTGAACCCTGAGCATTACTGTTATTTTTGTTTAGATTAATGGGAGTGCGACATCAAATGCTAAATATAATCTTATATTTTTCGTGATCCTTAGTATTTGCTCCTTTCTTTTCTCTGTTTTTGTGAAGCTGCAAGGACATAGTTTTGTAGCTCTTGGCATTTCAACCCTTTTCAAAATTTTCTATTCGTAGAAGAACAGTGAACAAACAGAATTTCACCATGGAACAGAATGGCATGGAGCACAGAAGACTGCAGTTTCACTGACACACCGCTGTTTCTTTTTGCTCAGGCATGCTGCTTGATGCAAATGACTGTTGGCTTGCATACAATGCAGTTTGATGAATGCCACTATTTTAGTTAAAAAAAAAAACAAAAAAACAAAAAACAAAACAAATTCTAGAGAATTATTTTCATCTTAATTTTTAAATCATATTTTCTGTGATGCTTATTTTCAGTCTTTGTCTTCTGTTCTGCAACATAATGATTTCTCACCCGTGCTTGTTTTGCCTCAACCTCACACATTTACATAGGAGTTTTTGAAACTTTCATCCTGGGATGGATATCTGCTTTTCCTGTACATATTATCTTACTGACCTAATGGTTACACAGCTTTTGAAGAGACAAAGAATTCTGTACTTATAGAAGTCCAGCATATTTTGTCAAGGGAAGGCTGACCTGCTTGCCACAGGGGCCATAAAGATCTATTTGCTGTCATCTCCAGTGTTTTCAGACATGCTGGAAGTTAGGCCTCCTCCAAACACGCAACCCAGTATCCCTCTAAGGACAGTATGGGGAGAGGCTGTACGCGAACTTACTCACTTGAATATCTGGATGTGAGTGAAAGAAGCTATCCCTAGGCACACGTCAAAAGATGATCTAGTAGAAAGAATATCTAAATGACCTAAGGAGCTTAGGCACTATACAAACCCCCTTGATGTGACTTGTCATGCCTGAAGGACTAAACTTATTGATAGGAGAGGGGAAACCCAACCTGGTAAGACTGATTGATGTTCAGCAAAATGCTCTGCCTCTGTTTACAAGTGCCACATGTATGCCCAACAGCTAAGGCAAGGCTGGGAATTGTAAATAAGGGAAGAAATATATTTAAACTAAACATTGACCTATTATTATTATATTCACTGAAACAAAGTATTAACTGAAATTATGTAGTTTGAAAATAATGAAATGTGTTAGAAGAGGGGTTTATTACACATTTTCACAATTGAAGGAAACAAACCAAATCTGACTCTGAATCTGAAGAGTAAGAGAGCATTTAAGTGTAATGTGGATACTGTCTCATCTTTATAAATGTAAAGAACTAAAAAACAAAAGAACATTAAGTAATTTGCTTATATGTGCATATTCATGATGGTCCTGAGAAGATTGTTTATGACAACTGATTTGCTTCGTTTCATATGCCTATTCAAACACTGTATTGAATTTCAACAAGCTAAATTTTAAATAAAATTAAGGTGATTTCTTAAATTTGCTTTGCTGTAAGACCTAAACATATCAGCAACCACACTAAAAAAATCATCTAAGGATAAAATTATTTTTGTAAACTCTAAACAGCAAACCATGTAAAAAAGCTATGTTAATTACTTGGGGAAATGTCACCACATTACTGTATTAATGCAAAATGTTCATCTTTGCCTGCTAACCTTGATTGACAGGAAAATATCAACATAAACATCTTCACAGTATTTTTTTTTTTATCCAGTCATACTTTTGGAGCTGTCACCCTAGAATGGGAGGGGACATAAGTTCTTGCCTTCTTTTCAGGAAAACATTGAAAATTACCAAAGGAGAGGAAACAGCTAATACCCTGAATTGTCTGGAACAGACCTTTCTAGCCTTTTCAATGTCTTCTGTTTTCATCATTTTGAATTATTCATCATTTCTCTGTTTGACCTGTCTTGTTTCAAAGTAAAAAGCCAACAGAAATGAAAAAACAACTGGAAATATATAACCACTTTCTTTCAAGTCATAAAAGCATGTCTTTAAATGTACCTGTGTACTGTGTAGAATAATTTCAGAATCAAAATAATATCTGCATCTGATCACAACTGTAAAAGTTGAAAGAATTTCAATTTTAAGAATTGTAAATAAGGTTGGTTTAATTTATAAATAATATTTGTCTGTATCAACTTCCTTTCCCTTGTTTATAATTAATTTCTTTAAATGATCCTCAGAGAATTTTTAGTGTAATTGCTCTCTCCAGAAAATGGTTTATATAGTTTGAAGTGACAGGTGGTTATAAGCTAATAAACCACATTCACCAGACCACAGATTTTAAAGCTCCATGCAAAATGAAGTAAACTGGCTTTATTTCGCATTTTGACAGTATTTAATCCTCAGTGGGCAGCCTCTCACACCAACCAACCAGCCAACCAAAACTTTCCTAATATCATACAATCTGAAAGAAAATACCCAAGTTTTTCAACTTCATTGAATTTTGTTCAATTCTTCCCTTCACTATGGCCTTTTTCCTTCATGGAAAGCAACATCAGGAAATCCTTTTTCAATTTCATTATGCAAAAAAATTTACATTGAAGGAAAATGTGCAGAAAGATTTAATTAGTTCAAGTAATCAACCTGGGAAGTTTTGACAGCATGACCAGAAATTTTACTTAAGCACTAATACTCCTAATTGACAACAGGTTCTTACAACAGTTCATCAGTTAAACCAGTGTCATCATTCACTGAGTTATAAACTTTACGAGGACATAATGCTAGTTATATAAATGTCATTTTTCCCAAGCTTAAAATATTCTATTAGACAAAAGCCTAGACATCATGTGTAACTGTAGTTTCTTGATAGATGGGAAGGTTAAAGGAGGTTAAGTCAGTACGAGCATAAAGTAAATAGAGGCTGAATAGGGAGCATTCCTCTTACACACAGACATTCTTGATAACTATTTACTTTAACATTAATTACTTTGTTAGAAGTTTCCATCAAAACTGAAATTTAGAGCCTTAGTTCAAGTGGATGGGAGGGTTTCTTTTATCTTGTGAGAATTTTTTTCACTTTGGTGAGAAGAATAAAAAAAAGGCTGGAATTTGAAGGCATTATATCTCATCAGAGCACAGCTGCTATTAGAAGAGAAGGGGTGTGAAAACAGGCATGTCAAACATGTCTGAATAGACATCAAATACAATAAAAATCAGTATTGTGGACATCACGCCAGTCCTTTGTCATGTCACTTCTGTTTTTCCTGTAGAAGTTTGGTTTTCAGGCTTTGTCTGTTACTATCTTTAATAAAAAAAGGGCTCTAATTTTACAGGCCTTATATAAAATACAGCATATTGTAGTTGCAGTTTATTTTATCCTGAAGGTCTATGATGGCTTACCCCAAGTTTTATTTGTTCTTTAATAGTTTTAAAAGATAAAAGAAGCACTTTAATTGGACTCAAAGGCAAAAGGAATAAGCAAAACCAACACAGGTGCCACAGAGTTACACATTGTTATTTGTACTCTGTGTTGTCCTCTTCCATAATTTCCATTATTTTTTTAGTGATGTTTCCATTGCTATTGCCGGTGTAACACACATATAATCCTTGTTTCTTTCCATGAAGACGTTACTTAGAATTTTAAGTTTGGGTCTGAAAACAAAGTTAAGTTTATTAAAAATCTAAAGCCATCTTTCACAGTGTTTTTTTGATAGCTGTGTATTGATACACATTATTTTGAGTAAGTGCAAAATTTGTACGGTAAAGACATTTTCACAAGTGATTTTTTTACTTTGAAAGACTATTAATATTTTTCAGTTCATGTGTTTGTGCAAAGGAATGTAACATCAAAGGAACAGCAGAGAAAAAATAATTTAAAAAATACTTGCTCATTTTAATTCTGGTTTATAGCATAAATGTATGATATAACAGCCTGTCTCAATTTATATTTTTATGGACAAAACATTGTGCATTAGATAAATAATTTAATGAATATATAATAATTCAAAATTAATTGGTATAGCACATCTCTTTAAATATGCATATACAGAAATGTCACTGAGAACTGTTTCTTTGTGTAGCTTTCCAAGAAGAAATTCCTCATTTCAACACAGTCTCTTCTTTGGTAATAATGTTGAGGTACTTGTGGAGACTTAAGTGTCCAAAGTTACTTCAACTCAGTAAGCAAAAAGCAAGAAAAGAAATGAGAATGAAATTCTAAGCAGTCCAGAAGCACTTCAGTATAAAATCATAGAATTTCCTGATTTGAAAGGGACCCACTAGAATAATTGAAATCCAACTCCTGGTCCTGCACAGGACCATCCCCAAGAGTCTCACCATGTGCCTGAGGGTGTTTTGTTTTTGTTCAGGTAGTGTTTGCACAATGCTGTCAGGCTTGGTGCTGAGACCACTTCGCTAGGGAGCCTGTTGCAGTGCCAAACACTCTCTGGGTGCGGAACCTTCTCCTAATATCCAACCTAAACCTCCCTTAGCACAGTTTCAAGCCATTGCCTTGGTCGCTGGCCACAGGAGAGAAGGGATAAGTGCTTTCCTTCTTCTTCCTTTCATGAAGAAGCTGCTGTAGAAAAAGTGCAGAATTTCTTTCTGAGTGCTGCACAAAGCAGGATGAGAGAACTCTGTGCGTCCTCACCTCAGAGCAAAATACATATATTCCCCCAACCAAAAAAATACAGATATGACCTCTGGAACAATGGATCACTTCAACTGATTGTTTTGAAAAAGAAAAACTTGTTGCTTTAAAAACCTGGCTTTGAAAATGTGTCGTGAAAATGGCTTCAAATGACTGACAAAACAAGAAGTGGTAGCTGAACAATGACAATAACCAGCTGAAAATAAGAAACAGTAATGAACACAAACATCTATAATGGGATGTGAGTCTTCTTAATATGAGAATTAGTATGACAGTCTGCAAAATACTCTTCTATGTGTGTATTAATGTAAGAAATATGGGGAAAAAAAAAAAGTGAGGCTCTTACTAGTTGGTCAAGTTTAACACTGAATTGGTATAATAAACACATGACAGGATGACTTCTATTGCTGGCATGTTAATATAAAAGAGGAATAGCATGTACTAAAAAGGCAGGTAATGAAAAGAAGAAGGAGTATTGCTTTGAAGATCAAGGATGCACGTGCTTGCCAAGACAGAAAATAAAAGGAGAGAGATTTGCTGAAAATCTCTGAGTAGACGTGAATGGGAAGAGAACAATGGACTTTTCTGATTAGGATCTACTACAGTCCAAAGTGTAAAGAAGTTCAGGATAAGGCTTCCTGTGAAGAAATAGCAAAATTATTCAGCACACAGAATTTGATTTCAAAAGGAATGGGGGGGCAAGGGAAATGATACAGAAGGTTAGAGCTAATTTCTGCCAACTTGGAGACATCAGATAAGAATGTAAACATGAAAGACGATCTCAATGTGAAAACCATAAACCAATGGTATTCAGGACCTTGGTAGGGTTAAGAAGTAAAATGGCATAAAAAAAATATTGAAAATTCAGGCTCTTAGAAAGACATATGTATTCAGTGGGTTGACAACTATTGCAGGTGAGCATAAGAAAAAATTATATGAATTATAGGTGGCCTTTTCTTATGAACTCAAACACAAAATAACTAAAAGAAAGACAGGCTAATGGGAAACTTCTCTGAATTATGAGTTTTTCATAGATCTCAGATATATGAAGAAATTGTGCAGAAAGAAAAAACTATTACCTTAATAAGTTAAAAAGCACAGAACAAACACATAGGGACAAAATTGCAAATGTCTAGTCACAAAATGAGGTGACATTAAAAAACTTAAAAAAATGACATTGATGGTAAAGAAAAAGTATATTCATAGTAAAAGGAAAACTCAGAATATAATTGGTCGACTTCTTCATGGAGAAGAAAAGGCACTGACAATTGAAATTTGGAAGGTCAACATTTTAATGGCTTATAGATCTACATTAAAATTATAAGCCACTACTTGCTATTACCAGAATTGATGCAAACAAAACCAAAAAAACAAAAACAAAAACAAACAAACAAACAAAAAAGAAAGGAAAAAGAGGTTTCCAACCTAGAACAAAGGAAGAAGAAATGAGAGTACTTAAATAACACAGATGTTTTCAACTCATTTGGTTCTGATAATCCTCAAAAAAACATCACAAAAACTAAGCAGATATTTTTGGGACTGAAAAATGCAAGAGTGATTAATTAATTTAAAAAGAAACAAAGAAAACAGAAAGGACACATCAGTTACTTATAATCCTTATGAAAACAAGCAAGCAAAAAAAAAAAAAAAGGCAAAAAATCCAATAATCAAACCATCTCTACTCCCCTGAAAGACAATAAGGAGATAAATTTATCTAACATGGACATGTAAAGACACTCAAACTCTGTATATGTATGTATATCTGTACATTTTTAATGAAAGGATGACAAACTCGTAGGTCAGGAATTTGTTGTTCTCTTTGACCTTTCTGAGAATTTGCCTAGCCATTAAAAAGAGATTATGACATAAGCTTATATAGTTAGTCCATATATGGTTTTGCTATATGATGCTGAATTAAATACTCCTTTCTTCATACACTTTCTTTTTTTTAATAACATTAACCTAAAACCCATTTGAACTTTTTAATTTCTTTAACAAGAACTTTATCAGTGCTCTGAAGTAAATAATAGTGTAGTTGATAGAATGATTGATGCTTGAGAGATGGAAATTGAGAGCAATTGCACAACTACTTTTTTTTTTCTTTCATTTTAAGGACAAATGGGAATCAAATGCCAGTGTGAGGTAGCTATAAAAATAGTGAAATTGCTCTACTAATCTTGCACTGTGCTGCCAAAAGAATAACTGCTCTGAACATTTCTATTGATTTCTGAAGGAATTACTAACTTATCATCTAAAGGAACTCCTTATAACTGGTTGAAAACAAAACACATGCTTGAAACATCCATTATTTCAATAAATACTGTAAAAATCACTCTTTATTCAAAAAGAAAGCAGGCAAAATGAGAAGTAGTACTTTATGGATGTCTCATCTTGAGTTACACAGATGTAAGGTTGATGCAAGGTTCCCCCTGAACCATATACTTTTTCATGATTGATTGTTTTTTCTAGGAAGTGTCCATTCAGAGACTTCTCTTTCACAGTTCTATCTGAGATTTCAAAATGTATGTTTTGTCTGCATTGGACCAAACTGTAATATGCCTTCCTAAGATGGAACTGTAATAAAACAGTGCTCTTTGGAGCAAAACCAACAGTATATCTTGGCCTCAATTTCTCTTCTACTCTACCATTAGAGAGCTCTGGAAGACAGAAATCATCCCACTAGAAAGTATTAACTTAAGAAAACATTGATTAAACAAAGTATTTTAACAAAAGTACACTGGGCAAGAACTTTATGTTTCACTCTCTATAGTGCAAATTCAGTGAGTGAATTAAGAATGAGGACAACATCTACCAACTACTCAGAGAATGTATGCTTTCTTTCATGCACATCTTTAAGTGTGTGGATTGAGGAGGTCTGCTTTTGCTTTAGGAAGAAATATGTATATGGAGAAAATTTATAGAAAAAATCATTACTTTGAAATTGAAGTCATGCTTATATATAATTTTATGTGGTGGGATTATCTTTTATCCAGAATCTTGGGTTACCTATTTTACTTGCACAATGCAACACTTAACTACTGAATGGAAGAGTAGTTTCCTTAACAGATTGTGTTATTTCTGTAATAAGAACTTCAGTCTTATTACAATATCAAAATATTACATTATTTTTCAGATGACTTGCATATGTTTCAGGTGCTGTACTTGAAACTCATCAGTTTAAGTAGTTTACTGGAAATTACTATGTTTCCTATTATAGGCATAATCTGACATTATTTCCAGTGTCATGTTTGCTGTGTTCCTGATGCATTTTGGCCCAGCTTAAGTGCAATATTTAGAGCACCTGGTATTGCTTCCTGCTTCTGTAAGGACACTTTTTACACTAATTCTTCACTGGGAAATTTCACTCCTTGTCATTGATAGGGTAAAGCTGTCTGTGCTGAGGAGTGGGAGTTTCAACCCACTCAAACTATCACCCGCTGCTCATCTACCTATGCTCAGTAAAAAAAAAAATAAAAACATTTGTCTGCACTCGAGATAACATTGACACGCCTATGTCAAGCAGAGGCTTTGAGCCATAAATCCCAGTTTCTGGTGACTTGCAGTTCAAAACCATGTTTAATTGCTAAGCTCTGGGTAGTGTACATGCTATCATCATTGTTTCCAGATCACTTTGTTATATGGTATCTTAAAGGTCAAGACACCCATGTCATGCTGTGGAGTAAATGGAGAGATGGCAAAGTCATGCAACTAGGTCATGATTTGTGGCAATATTGGTTCTTCATGTTCTATAGTCACATATTACTGTCTTTTGTGTGTTATGGTTTCAGTCTACAGTTTTCACCAATGATGTTCATCATTTAAATGAGACAAATAGGCTATTGTCAGGGACCGTGATCCTGGTGACATTATTATTCTGACCTAGTGTAAATATCATGACCTGTCTTAGAACTCTAGCAGTAGATGAAAGGGTTCAGGCAGTCAAGGTGGCAACAGACCTGCCCATAAATCAAACCTTCAGACATAATGATAAGTTTTATTAAAGAGCAAATAGATTTCTTGACATTATGACTTGTATACAAGAGTCAGTAAATGTAAATGTAGCCATTTATCCAAAAAGATAAAACAGACTAAGTTGTGAAACGAATGGAAAATACTGATGTATCTTTTATTTTCCCTTTTCATATGTTGAATATGGAACTTCTAAAATATCAGAGATAGATGATGCACACAGAAGCCCACTTATTCTGAAAGACAGCAAGAAGTTAAGTTGATGAACACAGCTGCTGGGAGAGAACAGTGGCTTAATTATCTCAATACTCTAAGCATTTTTATTTGACCTAGGGATATATTCTTTGGAGAGGTTCCATTAAAACTGGATATGTATGATAATATGAATTCTTAGGAAAGCTTTAAGGAAATTTACCCTTAATGTTTTTCCTTTAAAACATCTGATCTAAAATCAGATTGTCCAACAGTAGGAAAAATACATTATGGGAGCTAAGATGTTTTTGTACATCCTCACTGTATAGGTTTAAATTTTACACATGCATAAATTAGAGAATTCTTAGTGCATAATAAAATATTACACATCAGAAAACTGTTACAAGACTTTTTGTCCAAGTAATTGAATATTAAAATATATGAGATATTAAAAAGGTATGGTTTATGTAGAAGATACTTTTCTGCATAGCAAACAGAACAAAATGCAGTAATAGTGGTAAAAATTTCTATATGGATATTCAAGTATAATATATTTATTTTTTAATATTACAACATGAATACGTGCATTTAAGAACTAAATATGCTTGAGAGAAATTAATTCCATTGGCCACTAATTAATTTTTCTTTTTGCCTGGTTTTGTGCAGAGGGAGTATTAAGTGGAATCTGACTCCTCATGGTGCATTAAATATTGAAAATTCACTTTCTAAATTTTCACCTTTACTGTAATGGTTATGTTTCCTGCCAGTAGGACACAATACTAGCATTTTGATATGTATAGATCAGCTCTGTCTTCTTCTACTTCACAGTGGCAGTCATTTCTAGGTTTTTTGGGGTTTTTTTTTGTGCAGTATTGATTTGATGATCAAAAATCAGTATTTGTATTGAAAGGTGTATTTAAAAGAATAACTGCTCAAGGCCTGAGTAAGGCAAGAAGCTAAAATTAATGATCAGGTGACAATTATTGCAAGACAATAAAATACCAAAAATAAAGGGTTACACATGAATAAAGTAGTAGCACCTGGCACAAAAGGCAACCTCCTCCATAATATTTTTGTCACAGTTATGAAGTGAAAACTGCTGTTGATTTTGTGTGTTAAAATTTCAGTTGGTTACTGAAGATTGCACGAAAAACACCCAGTTGACATTTTGCAACATTGGATTAGTTTGTAGTAATAAAATAGTAGGAATAAATCCTGAACCCTGACCTCTAGAACCATTTATCCATGCATGGCTAAAAAGTGAATTAAACTTTACTCTGTCCTGTTCTCCACTTTACACACTTGAACTTAGTAAAGTGTCTGGACTGGGAGAGACAAATATCAGGATTTTTTTTTTTTTAATTCAAAAAGACCTTTTATTCATTCCCTCATCATTCTTATTAGACACTGTACTCTAAAGTATCTAAAAACACTCAGAAATTCCCCACACCTCAGATCTATGACACTGAAGTCTCTTACTTCCTTACTCCCACTCTGCTACCAAGAAAACCTTTGGGTTGTCCATGCTGACTGTGGGGGCACTACTGTCCCTGGCTCATCCTGGAATGGTGCTTGGGGATTTTCTGAGAGAATGTTATCTGTGCCTAAACCAAGGGAAGAAATGTCTCAAGAATCAAATGTCTGGACTACATCAGGATAGCTCTCAATCCCATCCCTTTGTCCAGTTTGATTTCTACAGCTGTAAATGTACAAATACATTATGTTAGATGCCAGCTCAGTTATTCCTGGGTCAGAACCACTGCATTTGTGAGTGTGTGTGTAGTGGAAGGACTAAGGCTCAACCTTGGCCTACCGAGGGCACATGTCCCGCAGCTGACACAGCCATGGGAGCCATGTGGCTGGGCTGGCAGTCAAGGAAGGCCGCCCTTGTAGCCTACCAACCACACCCTTGAAGCCTCAACTTGGCTGTGACATCCTCGTTTTGGCTAAGGGGACAGTGAAAAGCCAGTGAACCAAAGGTGCTGCCTGGGAGGAAGAGACCACAGTGACCAGAGCAGACAAGGAGGCAGCTCGAGGTCTCCGTTTTGGTTCCTGGTCTGGTCTCTTTGACACTGTCAACATGTGACCTGAGTGGTAACTATGCTCTTTCTCCCCTCTTTTTCTCTCTTTACTCTTTCTTCTCTTAATCTCTCTTCCCTTATTCTTTTCCTCCTCTTGTGGGTAACTTAAATGCTTATTCTTCTGCAACTTGTGGGTACCTCACTTAAGTTGCATAGAGTTTGTGTTTACTAGGTGTAAGAAAGGTTCCTTGTAATAGCAATGTTTGTTAGTCCCAGTAGTCTGTTGTAATGCAAGTTATCTTTATAAAAACCCTTTTTGCCAAAACACCTATTTTCTCACCAAACTAGAAGAAATCTCTTAGACAAAAATGTGTGGTCTTTCTCCAGGTATTAACTCAGGGTACTGAAGAACCAGTGGTTTTACAAGGCTTTGTGTGAGCAAAATCTCTTGAAGCCAGAAACCAAAGTGTAACACATGGTAAAGTCAGGCCTTCGGAGGCAGGGTGTAACGCATTACTCCGTTCTTCCTTTCACTTTTTTGTTTTACTTCCAATGGAGCAAGTTAATTTTTTTCAAAGTCTATATGTTCAGTTTTGTTTCTCTATTTTTTACCTACAATTTGTCTTATAGTTGGCCATCTCCCAACACATAGTCAACTTTATTTCCATCAACACATATTTCAAGTGACTCTTGCCATGCTGCCTTCTTTTGAATAGAACCAAAGGAAAATCAGTTTTTTCCTTCATTATTATGACAGTGAGTGGCAATCTGTTGCTCAAGCTATTGTTATTCTTTCTTCAGTCTTGTCCCTCCAGAAATGCTGAGTCAGAGCAAGGCTGTTCAGAATTTTTGAGATGTTTTTCTTGGCTTCATAACTTTTTCTAGCTAAAGTAATATAAAGATCTTAAATGCCTTGCATGGGCAGTATAAATCTGTATTGAAAATTTTAAAGGAAAAATAGTGACAGTCACCGCTAGTGTAATCCAAAGACATAGGCATTGACAAAGACATCCAAAGACATTGAAATGCAAGAAAATAACACACTTCGATAAAATTGACTGATATTTTTATATCTATGTATTGGAATTTGCCTTATGAATCCAGTCTGAATCTTGTTTATGTCAAGCATCTCCCACTTACAATAAATTAGAAATTATTTTACAGTAAAGTATGACATGAGTCCATAGTCAAAAAAATGCAATCTCTTATCATCTATGCACTAAGTCACCTAAGCAGTCTTCACAGCACTTGTCACTCCATATCTAGTAACAAGAATTTCCCATTCTATAACAGGCAAGTGCTTCAGCCACACTGCCCAAGTCATAAAAGGCAAAGGCAGGGACTGGGAGAATGAGAACTGCTCACTGTAGAAAAGAGCAGGTTCAAGACCTTTAAAGAACCTGAAGATGCACAAGTCATAGCATCACAGAATGGCTTGGGTTGAAGGGACCTTAAAGTTCCAAACCCCCTGCCATGAACAGAGACACCTTTCACTAGATCAGTTTTCTCAAAGCCCCATTCAACCTGGGCTTGAACTCTTCCAGGGATGGGGCATCCACAACATCTCTGGACCTGATGAAATGCAGATTTTGAGGGAACTGGCAGGTAAAGTGGCTAAGCCACTATCCATCGTATTTGTGAATTTGTGGCAGTCTAGCGAGGTTTCCACTAACTAGAAAAGGAGGAAACATAACCCACCATTTTTAAAAATTGTAAAAAACAAGACCTGGGTAACTACAGACCAGTCAGTCACACCTCTGTGCTTAGCAAGATCATGAAGCAAGTGCTCCTGAAGAGTATCCAAAGGCACATGGCAAATAAGGAGGTGAATTGTGACCACCTATGACAGGGTTACAGAGCTGGTGGATAAGGGAAGAGCAAGTGACATCATCTACCCAGACTTGTGCAAAGCACTTGATACTGTCTTGCATGACACCCTTGTCACTAAACTGAACAGACATGGTTTTGACAGATGGACCATTTCGTGGTTAAGGAATAGGTTGGGTGGTCACACTCAAAGAGTTGTGTCCAGTAGTTGGATGTCCAAGTGGAGGCCAGAAATGAGAGGTGTTCCTCAGTGGTTGGTATTGGGACCAATGCTGCTTACCATCTTTATTGTTAACACGGACAGTGGGACTGTGTGTACCCTCGGCAAGTTGACATGCTGGAAGGGATGCCATCCAGAGAGACTTGGACAGCTGGAGAGGTGGGCCTGTGCAAACCTTATAAAGTTCAACAAGGTTAAGAAAAGGGTTCTGCACCTTCGTTGGGTCAGTCCCAAGTACAAATGCAGCCTGGGTGCTCTCTCTGGATTGAGAGTAGCCCTGAGGAGTAGGACTTGGAGACACTGGTTGAGGAGAAGCTTGACATGAGCCCACAATAGGTGCTTTCAGCCCAAAGAGCCAACCATGTCCTGGTCTGCATCAAAAAAAGCCTGACCAGCAGGTCAAGGAAGATGATTCTCCTGCTCTACTGCTCCTGTGAGACCCCACCTGCAGTACTGCATCCAGTTCTGGGGTCTCCAAAATAAGAAGAGAATGGACCTGTTGAAGCAACACCAGACAAGGCCATAAAGATGATCAGAGGGCTAGAGCACCTCTACTATGAAGACAAGCTGAGAGAATTTGGGTTGTTCAACATTAGACTAGAAGGCTCTGGAAAGACTTTCAATACCTAAAGGGGGCCTAAAGGATAGCTGGAGAGGGACTTTTTACAAGACCATTTAGTGATAGGATAAGGGGGAATGGTTTTAAAATGAGATTAGGTTTAGATCAAATATTAGGGAGGAACTGTTTACTGTGAGGATTGTGAGGTAATGATACAGGTTGCCCAGAGAAGTTGTGGATGCTCCATCATTGGAAGTGTTCAAGACTGAACTGGATGGAGCTTTGAGCAGCCTGGATCATTGGAAGATGTCCCTATCCATGGCAGGAGGATTGGAATTACAAGATCTTTAAGGTCCTTTCCAACCCAAACTATTCTATGATTCTAAGTTACTAAGAGAAAAAGCTTGCAAAAGCTAGGAAGTTCCTGACACAGAAAAAATTTGAATACTTTTAAAATGCTAAACATAGTCAAACAGAATTAAGGGCTGATTTTAAAATCTTTGATGATGGAAACTTATATTTGTTGAAAGGAACTGGGTTAAAGCCACATGTATTCTGGGAAAATTAGAAGAAGAAAAGAAACTTTTCAAAAAATTAAGAAACTGAAACTGATATCTGGGGAAGGAAAAATTATATATCATGAAGGGAAAAAGGCAGTGGCTTTTATTTAGGTTAGCTGTCTATGACTAGAATGCAAGGGGAAATGCCTGGCCTTCATTCTAGAAATTGTTTCTGAGATTGCAAATGCTTTTTTAAAGCTGAAGCCAGTGTGATAAAGTGCTGTTCTTTCACCAGAAAGAATGTTTGCTTACTATTTCATCATCCCCTGGAGGCAGAGAGAAAGAAAATAAGCACATCAGTTGTCATTATGACAGGATAAAAATGGAGCCATCATATTTCAATAACACAATGCAATGAGCAGCCCCATCGAGTGATGAATTATGGACTCTCTCTTTCACACTCAACTATAAGTTAATATTATCTCCCCAGGATAATTAGAGTGAAGTTCAATTACTGACCCTGAATTACTGTGTGGGCCACTCCATGGGTTCTGACACAGCATTTTACACATTTATCTTTTCACCTAATGTGCTAAATCTGCATTGTTCAGGTGATTAATCATACTGGGTCCCATCTAGCTCACACTATTCTTCTTGTATGGATTGGCTGGTCCCTGGAGTCCCCTTGAGCACAATACGAGAAGGTCTATTATGCTGTGTTTTTCTACCAATTTATGTTCCTTCTTGTTTTTTGAAATTGTGGTCACTTTTGATGTTTACCCAAAAAAGCCAATCATAAAAACACAACACTTTTAGAGAGGGAATTATCCACCACCTTACCAAAAAAGAGACAAGTAACTCAGTCAATGTGGGTAAAACATCCCTCTCAAACTCCATTGAAACAGATAGGTCCCTTTATTTCCATGTGTAAAGAGGAAAGAAAAGAAATTCACAATATGGCTCTGGAGGCACTGATCAATTTCCTGCAAGCTGTGTTATTTCTTTCCCTTGTGAAGAACAAATTCTAGTCTTGATCTACTTACTCACAATAAATCCCTTGATAATTTTTCCTGTGTTTTTTAGGGTTGTATATGAGTAACCTTAAATATATCTCATTAAGAAATAATAATAATTAAAACAAAACAAAACAAAACAAAAACAAAAACAAAAACAAAAACCACAAAAAAAGGTTTTTCATTATAATGCAAATCATATAAACAAATCTCTAGAGCCAGAACCCCCAGCACAGCTTATAGTCATGCTTTCAGTAACCTCATGTCTTGAAAAATATACACTGGTGATTTAAGAAACTTAGATAATTCCACCTCACTTAAGGAAAATCCTGATTTACTCTATGAGCAGTCTCAGTGAAATGAAGGAGAAGGTATTAAAGAAGAAAGTCAGAGGATCTGGGTAATCATCTATCTAAAGGATAGAGATTGAGGTCATATGCTGGGAGGAATAAAAGAGAATGAGATCCTCTTTTATATCACCAACCATAATACTTAAATCTCAGGTTGCAGGGCATAGGAATAAGTTGTAATTCCCTTACCCACAGGCCAGGGAAATGGGTAGCAAGGAGAATGAGAGGGAGAACACAATTTGGGCAAGTGACTACATATAACACAGAGATAAAGACATTATCATGTAGCAAATTTGGGCTATGGCAAAAAGCTATTCTTCAAAACAGAACAAAATCAGGAAAAGAGCTAGACCTCAGAATACTATCTGATTCCCATCTCTTCCCTGGATATAACCTCTGTAGGTTAGAAATCATTAATATGATGTCAGTGAATAATTATGTTTACTCTTAGCAAGCAATTTCATGCTAAGCTATAGAAAAATTTGTTACAGGGGTTAAATCCTTGGCTTAGAAATATTTCAAACCTTCCCAAATTTTTGGATTTCAATCAGGTTCAGATCAAATTTTATAAGTGTTTATGTTTTCCAAACTGATCTTTTGAGTTCTAATTTTGTCTCTCTTTCGTCACAATTTCTAAAAATATAATTTATATTAAAAAACAATAGTTGCTATTAAAGAGCGTTACACACAAAGGAAGAAAAATGATAAATCTAATGTCTGACAAATAACAAGTAGGAAAATAGCAGAAAAAAAACAGGGATGACAATGTTCATTCTTCAGGAAAAGGATGGAAAGCAGTTAAAAACAGAATAAAACAAGGGAGTGAATCAAAAATTCATTTAGCTTTCCCACTGTGAATCATACTGTTTCTTTGGATGACCCACTTATATTTACTCCTTAAATCCTTAAAATACTATACATACAAAATAATCAGAAATCAAAGATGACATTGTGACTCATTTTAAGTTTATAACTGAACTGGTACAATTGGGTACTCCTGAAACTTTGTGAGTTTTCCAAATTGCTGTGATGGAACTTGCTGGCATGCCCTGAATCTCACACTGATTTATTTTGCATTTATTTGTGTCTCAGTCAAAGCAAAGTTATGGGCCCTGTGTCCATAAAGCTCTAATCAAAGCAGCCATGAAGGTGTTGTAGAGGAAGGAATATGGTTTTCATGTGAACATAACAGGCTGGTATTGTTGCAGGCTTTTTGGAGGAGGGCAAATACCTTCAATCCTCATCAGCAGAAATTTTTAGTTACCGTTGCAGCACAAAACAGTTGGAAACCTGACTTCTACGTCATGCTGGATATCTCTCATGAGGGTTGCAATACTTGTATTAAAGTTCTGCTTTCCCAGGTTATTTTTATATATATATGTATTGAAGAAAACCCTCACCCTTTCCATTCCTTTTCCTGTTCCACTTCCTGAGAAGAGTTGTCACCATGATGCAGAGGAGCGTTTAATGATTCTCAGGTGATCTTAGAGTCTGACTGTAGGTGGCTTAAAGCTGGTATTCCCTCAGTCCCTGTTCTATGCTAAGGGCAGGTCAGAAAGACAAAACTCTATCTAACAAAATGCAAACATCAATCTCTTTTCACCTTCAGGCTGTAATACAAGACCCTGTCTTCCTAATCACCCGGGGTAACACAGCCAGAGTAATGTAACTTTTTTAATTAGAACTTTTGGATGAGATTAGTCCTTTTTTCAAGTGGGACAGGGATTGTTTTCCACAATGATATGTACTTTTATCCAGTGTGCATATGTTTACCTTTTCTAAACTGTGCACTGGAAAAGCCTTCAATTGTTATTTATTTTTCCAAATACCTGTAGAAATATTACATTATAGTGATTATAGATGATTATCATCTAGTGATTATAGATCACTCTAGATGATGTGATTTAGCACAGCTATGACTATAAATGACAATTTTTCAATCATTCGATATATCATGTAGATTTCATCAGATGTGCTTTTTGGACTTGAGTATCCTTTGATGAGCTTCATTATTGACCATTTTTTACTCAACATAAATATCTGTATTTGAGAAAATCAACCTTTTCTATCCCATTCTCCCTGCTTTGTCACTTTTTGTCCACTCAGCCAGCCCCCATTACTCTTTTAAACATTCCACTGACTATGAAAAGCAGTCCAGGAATGGGCTGTAACTGTCAACAAGTTGAACTTCAAGAGCTATATCATTAATTTCAACAGACAGAAAACCATAGCAAAGAGCATCTTCCGACTGAGTCAAACCTACAGAGCTCTGTGTTGGCTCACCTGCCAATACTGTTACTATTTTAGAATTTACTGGTTTAGACCATAGAGGTACTGGCTTGAGTCAGGCAACTGTGATGTGAGGAGTCACTCTGCAAACCCAGGCACAGGATGAGAGAGATTGCTAATTGGGTAAGTCTGGCCACCATCTGGCAGTTGTAGTCTCTACCTAAACTCTCCAGATGCAGCTCTGAGCAGCTGTAAATAAAGTCTTTCAGCAGTCAAAGGTAATTTATATTAGATATTTTATTCTGCTATTTAAAGTCTGGAGAATTCTGTGTGTCTGACAGCCTTCTGTGGGCCAGAAGGAAGTATACAGGGAGGAAGCAGAAGATGGCAGTTAAAACTACACTGCAGTTTTTTTCGACTCTTGAATCTCTATGCCAGCAGTTCAGTCACATTTTCAACATGCACTTGGGAAAGCAGCTGTTGAACTTTGTCCAGCATGTGTTAGCATCTGAAAAACATACACAGTTTGTGTGTTGTCCCCATGAGGCTGATACTATCTGTCAAAAAAGACTGAAAAAAAAGACATTCAGGATGTAAGTTATGTCATAATGCTAGTGATAATGCTATGAAATGTAGCAGTGGATCAATCCCTTTCTAATGCTATAATTGTGTCTTAATTTTATTATCTGCCTTACTGAATTCCCATATTTTTATGTTATTCTTGAAATTTCATGGAGATTTTTTACACTGTAGGTAATCTTAGTCCATTTTTCTCTACTTAATCTTCTTTGTGGGAATCTTCTCCCTGAGTTTTCTCTGCCTCTGTCCAGTCATATTTTTATAACTCTTTTTCTTTCTCTCTCTTTTAGTTTTTATCCTTTTTTTTTTTTTCACCAATTTTTACCAGCTTAAATTTTTACCTGCTGCTTAGGCCTGGATGCCTAAAAAACTCCTACATTCAAAAGGGAGCAATTGTTCTGCCACTTTATCTTTGTAACCCAACACGCACACTCTGAATGTACCCCAGTATCCACTTGAAAGTGCACTGCCCCACAGTGAATCATAAAGTGTGCATTCTAGAAATAATAGTTCCCAAAGACTTCCTTGATCAGGTATCCCTACATTGATATCTATTTTTTTCCTTTTTTTTTTTTTTTCCCCATTCTGTCACTTTATTTTCTAGTTGATATAGGCCTATGTCCATCCAAATTCATGTCTACCTTTCTTTTCGAGAAGAGCACATCATCTAGAGTGCTCTTCATTTAGTTCAAACTTCAGTCATCATGTCCAGTTCTTATGACTGTACGGACTGTAGTCTTTCCTGATCTCTAAAGCAGGTGTTGCTGTGTTGATTGCACAAAAGAAAGCAAACTCCTTCTCTGTCAATAAGAAGAACAGCATGTGCTATAGCTCTCTAAGTGAGCTCAAATTCTATCTCATAAACAGTCCCAAGGGTTTCTTTTAGTTCCATCCAGGGCCACTTGCTCAGCACATTTCTTCCCTGAATCAATAATGTAATACCTGGGCTGGATAACAAAAAGTGGAATGTCACTTCCCCACTGCCCCCACCTTCGTTTTTCTCCCCTCAGACTTTGACTATAACGAGACACATTGATTAGATCTGTTTTATGAAACTCCATATAACAACCTAATTTGACTTTTGGTGAAATACGTCTCCCAGTGAACCAATGTATGTAATTTATGAGGCTTGCAGTTGAATTTCTCTGTGAAGAGAAAATTTCTGCCTGAAAAACATCCGGTTTATTTTAAAAATTTTTTGAACCAATTGAAATGTTGGATGCCCGGTGCCAACATAAGTGATTGTATGGATAACATTTACATACAGCAATATTTTGTGGGTGATAGTGAGAAGACTTCCCTTATCATTCAACAAAATATGTGCTGAAATGGCTTTTACATAGGTCTACTACTGTCTTGCACAGTGGGCGTTGACCGAGTGGTGTAGACCCCCACCTCTGGAGCCGACTCCTCTGAGGACACCAGTTTGAATCCCAAGGAACTCGCTGTCGCCGTCCGAGCATGCTCGGCCGTGGCAAATGAACCTCAGGAGTAAAGGGAGTGGGGCCAGTTCCACGCACACTGTGCCTCACCTAAAAAATCCATTGCGCAGGCTTATCCCAAAATCTTCGTTCGCAAAGTCTAGCCAACAACAACTACTGTCTTGCTCTCACTTTTCCAAGTTGTCATTAAAAGACTAGGAACACAGGTATTTATAAACAGGAAAGCTTTTCTTCTCCCAGCTCAGTTATCTCATAACATTCTAAATAATACTATAATCATTTGTCAAAACTTTGTTCCACAGATTGTTGCAATACTCCTTGTTTGGACCAGACTGACTGCACTGGCAGATAGGCGAGGTGTTCCCTTGTTTGGGGTGGATTAACCCAGGCACAAAGCAGTACACAGTCTCTAAGGATGATGCAGGTTACTCTACAGACTGTTCTGAAATCTAATGCAGAGGGAAAGTAATGGTCTGGTCTGAACTTTAGATGGTGAAGACATATTTTGGGTGGCAAGAGGAATGTATTTTTCTCAACAGCACAGTTTGCAGCTCTAACTAGTCCCCTCCTAGATGCTACTATTAAAGACATTCTGATCCCATTTAGTCAAATTGAGGTAACAATACCACAATCACAGACATGTCAAATTCTAATTTTTCAGTTTCTTTCTCTTACACATACTCATATTAAAAAACAAACAAAAAACAAAACAAACAAAAACCCCACAAACAAGCAAAAAACACAACCCCCCCAAAATAATAATAAACAAACAAACAATCAAAAACAACAAAACAAAAACAAACAAAAAAAAACACAAAAAAACCCACAAAACCCAAAAACCAAACAAAAAACCAAACCAAATCAAAACAAACAAACAAAAAAACCCCAAAACAAAAACAAAACCACCCACACATAAAAGGCAAGCCACACAAAACCCTCTCAGTTATTTGGTGTCTTTTTCTCGTAATATGGCTTTGTGTGCCAGTCCTTCATAATGCACAAGAGCTAAAAGGATATTTTTTTTAACATTTCTGCTTCCTCACATGTTAGCTTTATTACCAGAGGGGTATTTATATTCCTCCTTTTGATGATACTCCCTGGCACATCTTCAGTGAAATGTAAATAGTGAAATGCCTGATTCTTTAGAATCTCATAAAACATCCAGGACAACTTCAGAAAGTCATTGTAATAAAAGACTAGTTAAGAACTAAAAAAGCACCTACACTATCCATTTTTTTTCTCAAACAATGGATACAAGTTTGTCAGCTATTCACATTTCATGTCATTTTTTTACAATTCAGCTCTAAAGCTGTCTCAGGCTGGAGTCAATACTACAGCCTTTTCAGGCAAGCATTTTTTAAAAAAACATTTATGTCATCATTGATTCTTTATAACCAAGAACCAGCCAAAGCACCCTTGATTAAAATACTATGTATTTATTGGTATCTGTAGTACAGTGTATTTTTTAGGGTGGTTAATTCAGGAGGAAGGTTAGCCTAAGTTGACAAGACTGACAGAAGCATTGAAAAGGAGATCAGGTCCTATAGGATTTCTAAATATTTAGAATTGATTGATTGATCTTATGTAGAGTACAATCTAATGAACTTAGATGAGTTCATTTATTCTTCACTTTTCCTCAGGCTCTTCTTGGATAGTTCAAAATCTCTGCTAGTTTATATTAAACCATATATTGCAGAAATTTAGGGTCTGAACAACTTGCTTAGAATTTGTTTCATGTTCTTGCAGTGGTTAAGTCTGAACTGTGAATTGATGAGCATTATGGGAAATGAGTTCTGTGTTTCCTTTGAAAAGAAATACCACAAAGCATACCATTTACCATCAATTATGATATAGTAAAGATTGTCCATGACATTAACCTAAACAATCAAGTCATCCTTTGATATTATTTCAGTAACTGACTGGCATTGTCACATTTCAGAAAATTGAATTCAGCTTTATGAAACATATGTTTAAAAGTTGTACTCTTTCAATAATTATGCTATAACATCTCTATTTTATGCAAAACTAACTAGATATTGTCATATTAAAATAGCAAATCCAATTCATTGCTTATGAAACACATGTTTAAAAAAAATAAAAGGCACACTTTAATTATTTCAAGAGTGTTCAGACTGGCTCACCAGCCTACTGAATATTGCATTTGTTTAAAACTCAATCATGCAAAATGAAGACTCGATTTGAAAAATTTTAATAAAGATAACCAGACTATCATTATATCATTTGAATGCTAATCGGTGCTTTCATTCAGTGGAGGGAGCAGTGATAGTGTCAACTTTGCTGGAGGCTCTTTATTTCGCAATAAAAACATTTACATTCTAATGATTTTATTAAAGCATAGTAGCTGTCAGCATCCCCAGATGACTCCCTGGCAAACTGTATCAGTTATCAACTCATATTGCCTTTATCAAAACCACCCAGTGGTGAGTCTAGACCTGCCACAATGAGATGTCTATTGCTCGGAGAGCTGGTATTTAATCATTTCTTCTGCAGTATTGTTCTGCTTACAGTGCATAAATAAGTGCTTCAAATAACCCCAGAGTGCTACTGACAATGAAACAAAGTATCAGTCCTATTTATCTTTCCCACATTCTTCAGAAACCTACTCCACTTCTTTTTTCCCCCTCTTTTTTATAATTTTGTTGTTGTTGCAGGCACTTTTTTTTATTCACTCTAACCTACCATCATTCAACAGCTCCGAATTTCTTCATGATGAGCAGCAGGACTCACAGACAGAGTCAAGGAAGGTGATATTTTCTGTGCTAGGTAGTAATAGAATGAATACTGGAAAGAACTGGATTAGAAGTGATAGACGGACTCTGAAGCAACATTGACCTTAACAGAAAAACCTAGGGGGAAGGGGAAAAAAACCAAGTCCCAAGGTCACAAGTTTTTATCTCAAAACAGAAAGAATGTTTCTTAAGTAGAGAGAGAAGGAGTAAAACCTAGTGGGGATGGCAAACACAACATTGCAAAACGTCCTGGGCAGAATTTGTCAACTTTCGCTAAGGGACACTAAATATAAACAGATTCATGCTATGCCTTGTCCTATATTTCTTTTTCTGACTAAGGAATGGTGATCTGAGGACAGCTCTCTTAGTGATGATAAAAGTGTGTCAGTTCCTAGAACCTATACACATCTGTTTTTAAAACTGGCTTTCCCTAACTTTGTTTTTGTCTCAGAGAACCAGCAGAGATAATAGTATTTTGAGGAGTCTTTTTTCAGTTGAGCCAACTAAAACCATTCTGATCTTACTACGTAAAATATGTCTTCATTTGGTGGTAGTAAAGATCTGTTCTTGGATTGTAGCTGAATAACTGATTGGAATAATTTTAAAAACCCTCAATAGAGATTAGCTGTGAATGTTTGTTTTGTTTTGGTGTTAGCCAAACTTGCTCTGTCAGATGGCAGAGTGACAGTGTCCTTGGTGGGGCCTTTCAAGTTGTGTCCTAGCACTTGACTTTCTGCTTAAAGTGCTGAACATCAGTTCTGATCCACTGGATGTTTTTTGTGCAGAAATGTCATCACATGCTTTTGGTTTATGGCAGCTGTCCATCTATCCAGTCATATTATTATCCATTCTCCAGTAAATTGTTTAGTATCAACATCAGAATGCACAATGCAAATCAATAACGTACTGTTGTAATTACATTTGTTGGGCTGGAAAATTAAATACTGTTTGCACTATTTGGCTGAAATGGCATAAATATGCAAAGTCTATTGCTCAGCTGGTCTACTGGTAGCAGATCTATTTTAAATCTAGATCCAGATTTTTTTTCTGACTGCTTCTGATTTGCTCTGCAGCCTTGGGCAAATCACATTGCCTCCATCTGTAAAAGCAGATGATAATTGATCAAAGGCACCATCTCTGACTGGTGTGTGTAATCATGGCTTAAAATGAGGACAGATTCTGAAAAGACACAGGCAAAGAGAGTCAACACTGCTAATGCCTGAAGGAGGGATGGATACAAAATCTAGACTTGATCATGAATGTGTTTGGGAACATTATTCAGGCTGAAAATAGTTTGTGGGAGAAGGAAGTGTGATTTTTGCCTTCACTCCTGTTTCTTCCAATCTCACTCAATTTCACATTCTCTTATGAGGTTTTAAGACCTGAAGAGGATTTTCAAAGTTTGAAAAATTCCACTTCAGCCCCAAATGCTTTCATGTTTTAATACTCATGAAAGTTACCTTATTTTCCTAATCTAAAAGGCACCATCCAGGTCGACAAACATACACCTGTATTCAGTGAAGAGAGAAAAACTATTGCCTCCTTTTAAAAGTACTTCACATTTTCCCCATCTGATCTTAGTACAAGGTTCAGGGCTTCTATTTGACCCTGTCCTGCTCACTTTATGCTGAAGCACTACTGACCTCGCCTCTTTGATATATCAATGTTGACAAACATGCAGTCTGACAAACAAGGTCCTGATCAGAGTTTTTCAGACACAACTGACATACTTTATACTTCAGACACCCTTCAAGCTGCTGTTCAGATGACGATGCTGCCAGAACACATTTAATATTTTTATAAGGTGGAGAGTGCACAATCATTTTAAAAATAAAACCTCAAAAAATAGAATGTAAATTTTATCAAGATCCATTTATTATTATTTTGCCAAGTACAGCTCTGAAACATTATTTCAGCTGTAGCTTTACGAAGTAGCACATTTATCAGTATTGAACATAAGTGGTTTTACAGTGTTGGATGAAAAATACTGTAGAGTTGACTGAGAATGCCATACCAACCTAAACACCATTTTTATACAAATGTTATTCCTTTTATTAATTATCTTTTTGCATAAAAATTCCCATTTCTTATTTTCAATGCATACCTGCATTTCTTTTGACAAAAGAAAGAGCCATACATAAATCAACTATTTGTTAGTTTCATAGGCAGGAAAGACTGCTGATTTCAATTTTTAAAAGAATGGGGTTAAGGAAAAAGGATCACTCAAAAGTGATATGAAAATTAGTATTCTGATATAGGTGTTATTTGTTAAGGAAAATTTAGTTTATGTATTTTTAAATAGGAAATTTGTGAAATTATGCTTGAAAAGAACATGCCTTGGATAAGTATTTTCTTCACCAATTTAAGCATGCACAAACTTATCTGTATAGTAACCTTTCTTTTCTGAATGTGAAATTTTAACCAAAGTTGCTGCAGGTTGTGCTTCAGTGTATTTCTAATTAGAGTACTTTCAAGGTAGATGTAAAATATAGCAATCTGTTATTGCTCAATCGAGTTCAGACAAAAAAGGAATTTGTACAAATGTGTGTTATTTATATAGAAAATACGTCAAGAGAATTATGGATTTGACAGACTGTGCAACTCTTTCACTGAAAGTTAGGACCATCTCACAAAATTGCATTCTTCTGAAATGGACTGTGTTTCATCAGCAAGCTACAGACTTCAAAAGTTGTGATAGAATCTGAACTCTTATTGTGAAATACACTTAATAATTGTTTCTCATTTCCTTCTCTGGCATGCATAGGAGGTCTTTCATGATCTTTACATTGCTGACAAAATTCCTTCTTTTGTGCGGTGGATGCAAGAATGGAAGAAATTCCAGAAACTGTATTTTCCTTTTGGGATTAAATCCCAAAACACTTAAGAAAAAACAGGTTTTTTTTGAGGAATAACAACCTGTAGCAGATAAGACTGGTGTCTCACCTCCCTTTAGTTAGTCAAACACACCATGATCAGAGAGCCTGCAAGACCAAAACCTATTCCCACCCTATCTAGCCCTGACTCTGAGCCAACTTAACTATATGGAGTGAAATAAGGCTCAGGAGACCAGTGACCAGTGGGGTGAGGTGAGATCATTCTAGGGATGTCAAAAGTGACTTTTAAGAGAAACACAAAGCAGGTTCCCGATCTTTGCTTCCAGGAAATATACAAGTCTGTTGTATGTGACACAAGCCACCTCCTATTCCTGTGACAATTTATTGCTTGCAACATTAAAACCTTCCACAGCAATCCAAAACAAAGTTGGATGAGGAAAATGTAGAGGGTCACCACCTGTCAGGTGAACCTCACAGAACAGAGCCTTTCTGTGTGGTTTCAGATAAGAATATATGAATGATAACACTAGAATTATACAATCTAAAAAAACCTGTCACATTATGCATACTTTATGTCTTTCTTCCCTGATTTATGAAAAGACCAGAAGGACGTCACTCAAGAACATTAATAAGTGATAGCAATCATTTGTCTCCTTTCTGTTACTTCCTGTTATTTTGATATTTACTGCAGATATTGTAGCAAAAACAACTACAAAAAAAAACCCAAAAACAAACAAAAAAAACCCAAAAAACCCCCCCCC
>VXAU01005636.1:54986-66331 GCA_013399695.1 Formicarius rufipectus
AGCATCCCTGATGGCCCGCTAGCAGACACGACCCCTCAGGTGGGTGTGAGGGCAGGAGAACTTCCTTATCCCACAGAAGTTCCTAAAAACCCATTTTGTAGCCTGAGAGGCTGGGTGTGCCTTATGCAGCTGCTGCAAAAGGACCATTGTGAGCAGTTCATGAGAAAAAATGACATAGAGGGTTTAGAATACACACCCACCCAGTGACAAACTGACCCTGGCTACTAAAACCAGGACACAAACAAAACCACAACTCCCCAAATCCAATCAAAAACCTCCAGGTTGTTGTTTGGTTTGGGTTTTTTTGGGTTTTTTTGTTGTTTTTTTTGGTTTGGTTTGGTTTTTTTGTTTGTTTTTTTTTGTTTTGGGTTGGTTTGGTTTTTTGTTTGGTTTTGTTTGTGGTTTTTTTTGGTTTTGTTTTTGGTTTTGTTTTTTTGGTTGGTTGGGTTTTTGTTGTTTTTATTGTAAATTGCTTATGTTTACTTAATAGAGAAATAATATAATTGAAAGGAATAATTTTAGTTATGCTAACACCATCATATGATCCGCTGGAGTCCTTTTCTCATTTTGACTACTTTTGAACTCTCTAAAATTCTTTTCACTTCCACTACAGATAGAAATGTTTCCAGGTGTACACAAAAACCGCGTATGTGAACCTAGAGAGTTTTGTTTACTTATGCAAAAAAACGAATTGGTCTTACAATTAATGTGATAATAATAAATGGCATTCAACGAAAAGTATATATATATTCATCTTTGGGCATTTTTCAGAATGCTTGGCATCAGAGACACTACAAAAGTCATGCCTCACTGAGATAGCTTTGGAAAAATCAGAAGACTCTTAATTTCTCAAAATTTGTTTCTTCATGTATATCCTATATTCTGTATCTATATCTATTCTATATCTATATATTTATATATTAACAATAACTCAACAAAATAATAAAAAAAAATAGTAATTCACTTCCCTCTTTTTGTAGGCAACAACAAAAGTTGCTCAGTGATGGGTCTTATTACTGATTGCTGCACTTTGGATAAAGAGTTGTGAAAACTATATGTAGTTGCTCACCTGAGAAAGCATGACATTAGCTGGTGGTCTCCTGATTTCCCTGGAAGTTCTTCTCATGCTTCTACTTGTTTTCTGAGTCTCTCTGAGTTTCTCTCATTTTAAAAAAGTTACAGAATCTGTGCAGACCACATTGACATGAAAATAAGTTATAGTCTCTCTTAAGATACAAAAGTGTTTACTAGACTGGACATACTGTTTGAACAGGTTTTTAGCAAAAAATGTAGATTTATTAAAGTGAAGTATAGATAGAAGTATTCCAATTTTACAACTTGCAAATAGAAAATTTAAAAAATGTTATTTTTTTTCCTCTGGGTGTTTAATGAGATAAAATTATCACCTTTTAACCTTTTTGATCTGTTTCACTGAATAATACAGATTATTGCCTTCATTTTAATATAAAATGTATTTATATATTTGTATATTTTATATGTACATTTAGTCTGTATATTTAGTATTCACATGAAATGGAAAACTTTATCAAAGGAAACATTTCAGTGTTTCCAACTATGCATTTTATTTAATTTTTATTATGCAAAAATTTTTGGAATCTCTGTCAAATTTTTGTTCCATTTGGAATCAAACCCTTAAAATGTTGTGATTCAATTCAGTTCTAACATTATGTAAATTCTGAAATACAATGTTTTTTACTTTTGTACATGTAAGTAAATGTCATATTGTCCCAGGTAAAATCTTCCTCATTCTAGTCACAAAAAGTGATCTTGTTAAGGTGAAGTAGCTAAGAAGGAAGAATAGAAATTGTCCTGTCTCCAACCACCTGCCCTTATCCAGATAGAATTATCTTCATTAGCTATAAAAAGTACAGTATTTTAGATAATGAAATGACACTTCACAAACAGTGTAGTGAAATAGTGGTTTTAATGGTCATGGTATTCATTACCCCTGTTTTCATTTGGGTCACACAGAATAAGTAACGGCATATTCCTTTTCCTGAGACTGTATCTGACAGTACGGGAATCTCACTGATAAGCAAAGAGTAGGACTTGGCACTGAGGACTAGCGCCATGACCATGCAATTTTTAAGCCAGTTACTCTCTATGAGGATGGATGCTGTGGAACATGGTGAGGGTAACATGATATAGATCACACAAGCAGCAATACCATGCCCAAGTGGAGTAATTATGTAGAAACCCATAAGGAGGTTTCAGTAATATTCAGTAAATGAAGGGACAAAGTAAACTAGTGAGGCTTAAACATTTGTAAAGTTTTTCTTACTGTCTGGAAATCTACATATGAAAAGGTCTGGGACATACTATACAGGGATTTATCTCAAAAAACGTTATTTTTAAATAATTATCACAAGGTCTTGTTCCACTAAAGACCTAATGATAATTTTAACTTAGTTTCACATGAAGTTAATGAGACTGTTTATATGATTTAGGTAACTGTTTGAACAATATACTGGGCCAAACTTAAAAGAATGAAAAACCCTCTAGCAACCGGTTTAAAATATGGTGAATGTTTTAACTGAATAGCAATTAAATTTGTTTTTACGGCAATCAATTTCTAAAAACAATGTTTTGAATAGTTCTGAACAAATTTACAAATATATCTAGAAATAGTGGTTTGAATCACATCCATTTTTTTCTTCTCACCCTGAATTTTCATGAGCTTTTTAACAGATATGCCTTAGAAAGTCATAACATGAAATTCTAAACACATATAATCTAAATCCTGCTCTTCCACTTGAACTAATGATGCACATGTCTCTAGCAAACAAAGAATATTCATTTGCAATAAATCAAAAAGCTCTGCACTTTATATAATTGCACATAAAAATATATTAAAAGAAGCTATTAAGGTTGCAAAGTCAAGCATTCAAAAATTTGAAAACCCCAGAATTAAAATTGCTCATGCAACCTTAATTTACTCTCTCAGTGTATGTATTATTTTGAAGATGTTAATAATAGGATGATAATTTTTTCTTTTCTTTTTTCCCCACAGTACCTTTGCCTCATAAAACGAATAATGTTTCCTTACAAATAACTATCAACTATACTGTTTTCCCATCATCATTCAGTGTGTAGTCTCTGGGGCATATCTGTTTATTCAAGACTTTTCTGAAGATGCAATGATGAACACCCTTCATAGCTTATTTATAGTGCTGATCATTTTCTTACACAGAGACTTAATAAACAACAGAATTTATCCCTCTGCAAAAAGAACTGGATTGGAAAGAGATCCATGTCAAAGGTTGTTCCACAATAGATGCTCAATTTGAGAGTCCTGTTGTCTGAATTTTTGGGTTGTATTTGTTTGTTTGTTTGGGTTTTTTTTGTTTGTTTGGTTTTTTTTTGTTTTTTTTCCCAGTATTGTTAATTAGATAGCATTGTGTGATAGGAAATGATGATTTTTATTTGCTGCACTTTCAGACGTGAGTTCTCAGTGTTATGCCAAACAAGTCCTTGAGTCTTTAATCATCCAACCAAGAACCCCTGAGGAACTCAGTGATAGTGACCTCATGAGAACAGTCTCCTCCTGTCTGAGTACGTAGAGGAACTCCATAGCATAATCACAGTCTCTGAAGCAGGATTTGAAACCTGACAGTGTCAGCCTGTGAGTCATTGGAATTTTAAGTTAATTATTTGACCCTCAATGTGATACCCATATATACTCAGCTGAGTAACCCTTCAGTGTATTATATTTAGCTGGGATAAAGGGGATCTGCAGCATCTAGTTCACATGTGGACACCTCTATTTAGCTGTCTTAATCTGCAAATTGAAATCTACTCCAGTTTTCTTGCATAGTCCTAACCATTATTCTGATTCCTCCTTCCCTTAACTTCCTTCGTAATTTTCATGATGTGCAGTATTATCCATTCTACTCATAATTAATGAACTTCAATGTATATTCTTGTCTTACAGGTAAATGAAGCCTAATTAAAATTGCCATCACTGTTACATTCCCTGCTAAACGTCTGATACTATGCCTTCTAAAATCATTAACTCTAGGGGCTATAGCACATGGTCTTACATGTTCAAAAATCTTCCATCCAGAGGACAATGAAAACAGGGATGTGTGCTGAACTCTGAACTCCCACTCTGATTTAAAGCTGTAAACCCAGAGGAATTAAAAGTAACTTAATACTTGTTGAAAAAAAAATTGCAAATGTGTTTAAAAGGTAATTAGTGAATAATTCCTTTAGTTACTTTTCTTTCTTTCTTTCTCATTGAACTTGACCCTGTTGTCTATAGGAAGCATTATAAATTTTGGAAGTCTCTCATGACTTGGACATTTTAATGAACTACTCACAGCAGTCACCTGTCAGTGGCCAGTTTATTGGAGAGAGTGAGTGAAAATTTATCTCTCCTGCACAATATGTAACACTACTTTTCACAGGGACCTCGGCTAATTTAACTCTGCTGTTTTCTGAATTAACAAGGCTTGTCTTCAAACCTTTTGACATAGGAGCATTCTGTTCTGTTATTATTTTACTGCTTGCCTTCCCACTCTCCCTCAGGACGTGCGTTATTTAATCCATCTGGAGCCTTAGTAACCAAGTTCCCCTGCTCTCCCTGACCCCAGTGATTTATGTTTCATATTTCATGCTGTGGTTGGTCTTTTACCACTTATATTCTCTCTCCTTATCCTGGTCAACCTTTTTTTTTTTTTTTTTTTCACCTCTCTCTCCACTCCATAACCCCATTGTTGGTTTTTTTTTAGGAGGAAGGATAAATATTTGACAAGCGGACTGTTTGTCATGCAAGCCCTAATACAGTTACAGTTAGGGAGGGGAATAATTCAATCTGCCAAGACTTAAATGTGGATAGATCATTGGCTGTTGCTTGGCCAAGGGTTGTGCCACTCATAATTTTTCCCACGGATACAACTATTTTACAGAATTTGACATACATCTTTAGGTGTTAAATCATCCCTAAAATAATTTGTCAGGAGTCAAAGTTAAAGGAAAGAAAATCACCAGAGAACAGAGTTATATTGCTAAATCTCATATTCCACAGAGGTTCACACTTGCACTTTAGCATGTGGTCATGTCTGTGTCTTTAAGTAAAAGCAACACACACGCGCACACACACACACACAGAGGGAAGAAAACCATGAAGAAGGCTGGCATTTGCATTGTGAATGTTGGATTCACAATCAGTCTTCCTTCGCTCTGTACCTTCCTTACTCCTTGTTCCTCATATCCGTCTTATCAGATTTCATGTTTAAAGCCCAGCCCGAACCCCCCATCCTACGCCCACAAATCTGACTGAACACAATAGTACTGATAAAACGGAAGCAAATTTCTTCTATTAGTGACTGACAGCAATTTGAACAAAATGAAGTTGTACCGTGATATCGTTATATATACAAGGTGCAAATAACCTAGTTTGAATAATCACAGCCTCTGTCCTTTTAAATGATTTTTCTCCCCCATTTAAAGGGAGGCTTTGATGTGATAATATTAATTCCCTCTGTGCTTGGAGGAAGAAAAAAAAAAAACCTAGGAGAAGCGGAAATTAAATGAGTAATGCAATGTCAGTCAATCTTTTAAACCAGGGCCTTATTAACAGCTAATCATTTTGTCATTTTGTCGCTCAAAGTAATGAATTTGATAGGAGAAGAAGGGAATGTTTTATGTTTATTTTTATTAGTTTTAAACAGAAACAGTTGTGGAAATATTATATTATCGAGACTCACAGCATTTAAGTGGTCTCTGTTCAGCATATCGCTATTTTTCTTCTCTGCCAGTATCTGATTGCCATAATTTTGAATAATCTGCTTGTCTTTCAAAAAAAAATTGAAAAGGATATTCATCTCAGGCATAGCACAGGGTTCCATCATTGGAGATGCATTAGGCTTTTGTTAGGTATTTCTTTACATCCTATTTATTCAGAAGTATCTAAGTAATTAATCGCTAGAAGGATAGTTATGCAGCTGAAAGGAACAGTATGTGTTTCTCAGCTGCCAGTGTCTGAAGACCAGAAAAATTACAGAGAATATCCCATGAATAACTTTCTGTTTCTAAAAGTGAAATGCATGGCTTTGTTTTATTTTAAAATTCTGTAGGCTACAGCTGCACATTAAACACGTACTAGTAGAATGCATTAAATATCTGTTGCTGAAAATGGATTCTCTATCGATGTCCCTGTAGCATTCTCCTTTGAAATGGCAGGGGTGACCTCTGAATTGGGACTCCAGAGGACTCTTGAATTAAGTACTTTGAATATGGTGCCATTATAAGGTTTGATCAAATGTTGGTGGTAGTTTTCCATTAGCAAAAACTGCAATACTGGGCACATAGGGAATACAAATATTCACAGTTTCCTAGGGGGTTAAAATTTTTAGTTTGCTTCAATGTTCCTTTTCATAAGCTTCCATTACATTTATATATTTACTTATTTTATATTTTCTTACTCTATGCTATCTTATTTCACACCTATATTTTAAGGCTGAAGAATTGATTGTTACTCTAGACAAGTACAGCAAAAAATAGGCCCTGATCTCCAGCTCAAGGCCAGATTTCACTTGCCATGACTTAGGTTAGCAAGCAAATCAATACCTGGTAGCCTAATGATATATCTGGTGATTTACTTACTCATTGACTGAAAAATAATTGAGTGCATTAGAGAACATGTGAAAATACTTCTCTAGTATTAGCATAGGTTCCATTTAATTTTTAATTTCAAACATGAATGTATAGAATTCTCTCCACCAGGGTGAAAGCAGTTTGAAAAGTGAAGAAATGCACCTTCTGTTCAGATCTGCCAATGGAAGGGAAAAAAAGGTGTCCTAGTTCCACAATTTCAAGTTATAGAAATAATTAACAAAGGGATGTTTACAAAACACTGAACCCAAGGTTATATCTGACTTCCACCTGAGTCCTAGAGTCATCGTTTGTTCTCTGTCCTAAGAATTCAGACTTATCTACAAGTCTAATAAATATATATGTATCAATTGTGATCACACTAATTGTCGTCATACGCAACCAACCTGTGGCAAACATGAGATGAAACCTAAAAGAAATCAGTGAAAGAAATCTATATGAAGTTGTTAGATCTCACATTTTTGATGATCTATGAATACACACAGGGTTCCCAAGGTCAGCTGCCATACATTAGCTTGGCTAAGCTGTGGCAATGAACTGTTGTGTTGGAGCCCTAATCATGGCATAGTATTTGAACAACTACACTTGCAGCTCTCTGGGATTATCTAATGTTCTAATTGTCTGATTTCAGAGATGTAGGAAATAGAAGTGGAGTATGAAGTACTCCTATCAGTGTAGGCATTTTAAATATATTTAGTGAGCATAAACCATTACCATATGGCAATGGTTCTGCTGTTTTTCTGTGCAAGTGTTACACAGAATCTGTGCTAAATGATTATTCTTCCTTTTAATTATCTTTACATATCTATGTATCCTTTGTGGTATAGGAGAAACACTCTTGTGGGAACTGATTGTTGCCATTAGTCTGTTGATTCAGTTGATTGCAGCTTTAGGCTGTTCATTTTGTCTCTGCTTTCCTCAGAGAAGCTTGTCCAGAGAGTCTCATAAAGCAGTTTTTCTTCAGAAGACGAAAAACCTTCAAAGCACTACCAGAGATATTATTTCCTTTCTGTTTGTATGGAGCAAAGACATCAAAGAAATAGCTGGATCCATAATCTATAGCATATTCAGAAAATACATAAATTTTGCAAATTGCTTTATAATGAGTTGGAAATGAAATTTTGGTATTGAAGCGATAAAGAGTAGTTGCTGAATAACAGAATAATTTAGGTTGCAAAGGACTTCTGGAGGTTGCCTAAGGGTCAGTGAGGATCAGGTGGTTCAGGGCTGTGTCCAGCCAAATTCTGTACATCTCTGTGGATGGAGGCTCCACAGCCTCATCAGTCACTTGCCAGTCCAACACTGCAGACTGAATCCAAATTTTCAGCAGCTGAAGCCAAATAATACATTATATAAACTAGGAGAAAAAAAATGCAATTCCAAATACAATACTTTTAGACCAAAAAAAAAATTTTTTCAACTGAACATTTTATTTTTTAATCAAAAATTATTTCAAGACCCAAGTGTTTCTGATAGTCTTGGTCTATAGTTTGAACATTTACTCTTCATGTTTTAGGAGCTATCGAAACAGCTTGCTTTTCACTGATTTTAAATAATTCCAGTGAAAAGAGACTCCAGCTATCATTTTGTTGTAAGAGAATTGCAAAGTGGCTACCTGATTCTGAAAACATATATATAAAATATCATTGTTCAAATTCAACATTTACACTTGAATTTGGGATAGAGATACTTGAAGTATGAAATGTTGGTCAGCTAAGGCCATCCAAATTTTTCTCATGAATATTCTCATATCATATACACATCGTCTATTTGTTATTAGAAAACCACACATATTGATACACATTAAAAATGTGCATTTGCTGCAAACATTCAGTTCATTCTTATGAGTACAGCCAATTTACTGCACATGCAAACTCTGCCTCTCTCAGAATAAGGAGTCATCATTAAAAATTGCTGCTATTACCAATAAAATATAAAATATGAGGGGTCATAAAATATACAGATCTGCACTAATTTTCATATAATCATTCCTCAGTTCTTCACATTTAGGCATTTTTTGTTTGTTTGTTTGGTTTGGGGTTTTTTTCCTTTGTTTGTTTGTTTTGTTTTGTTTTGTTTTCTTTTGGGGTTTTTTGGGGCATTTTTGGGGGTTTGTTTTTGGTTTTGCTTTTTTTGTTTGTTTTTGTTGTCGTTGGTGTTTTTTGGGGGGGTTTTTTGGAAGTATTGTCTCACAGGACAACGAGGTTCTTATTCTAGCCTTAATCTCTTTTTCACACTTAAAGATTGCTGAACTCATCTCTACACAGAAATTTGGCTTGGAAATTTTCTAGTCAGGAAGCAAAGTTTAAAAAAAAAAAACAAAACAAAAAAACAAGGACAGCAACTGCAACACATTTACTTGTATATTTACAGTTTATTGAAACATACACACACTTTTACTACAGTACCTCATACTTCATCAGTTTTATCTTTATTAAGCTCTTTCTGGTCTGTAAGACCATTTTAGTTCTTCTTGATTCCTTAAGATTTTTTATCTCACAGACAGGAAGGAGCATCTTTTACAGAATGTATGTTATTTACTGATAATTCCCATTCTCCATAAAATGCTTATATGTGTCTGTGTGTGTATCCATATCAATATAGGTTTCAACATTAACATTTATTTAAATATAAAGGGCTAGGTCTATGTGAAAAGAAAGTAATCTGTGAGCAAGGATATATGCTTATGAGAATACTAGAGGAGTAAACATATTCAGAGCATGTGGAGGGATAAAAGCTGATGTAGTTGCAGGGATAGTATTGAATTTTGGGGTTTTCTTATATAGAAAATCACTATAAATTTTCCTAATTTATTGCAGAAATATTATTTGAATAAATTGTATTAAAACCAGTCACAAGTAGATTTATTTGGCAGACATGACTGAAAAGAGTAATTTAGAGAACTAGAGCTGGCATGTAGGATATAGTACTCATCTCACCTCCTGAATGGTTGTGTCAATAGTGTGTGGGGAATTTCTAAAACATCTAGGCCAAGAATTTTAAAAATATGAGCCTAAATTTAGATTCTTAAAGTCTACTATAAATAAATGACCTGTTTAATTAAAAAAAAAAAAAAAGTATACAAAACACTTCATTTCAACAAGAGTTCCCGAGTACTCTGTAGTTCTGAAAAAGAGTCTGTTTCTTTATATGACTAAGTATTATTTTTCAGGAACTTAGATTCAGGTTTTGAAAACCTTAGTCATTGATCCAAGTTTGTGTCTCATAGAAATCAATATGAGCTTTGTACATGTTTTAAATATGAGTAGGAATATATCCTTTCCTAAAATATAAATCTATTCACAGCAGTGTAATACAAAGACAACTTGTGCAAATTTAAAGTCATGTCATTGTCTTGTAGGCATGTGACTGGAATGCTGAACCTGATAAATCATTATACCAACTAGGCTTTTACCTGATAACTGGTCCCACTTTAAATGCTTAAAAGATAGAATATTGACTACCTTGTAATTTTTTTCTCTAGTACTCTGGATAAATATTATTACATTAAAAGTCATGGAATGCCCCTGATTTAATAGAGAGTAATATTTCCAAATAGATATATCCTTGAATATGCTTTGTTTGGTCATTCAGATCATCATTACAGATGACTTTCTGTATGAGAGGGACAATATTTTTTACCACACTTCAAAAAATACTAAGATTTTTAAGGCATGGGATTTATTATAATTTGTTATACAAAATCTTCCCAGTCTGTTCTCAATAAAACCAGAGATGCTAGTTTATGAAATTAAAAATCTGACACATCATAATTGCTACACATGTAAATAACTTGTTTAAGAACAATTCTATTTTGAGAAATGCATTTATTCTGTAAAGTAATATTTCATATATCATATTTTTTATTTATACTGTAAAAATATCAGCATGAAATGAGGAGTGAGAAGTAACACCGGTCTAAAGTCTGTTTATTGATCACTAAACATATCGGCTGCAGGCCCAGACCTTTATCCATGTTATTCTCTGGCAAACAGGAGGAAGGGACTCAGATCTATCTTAGTTAAATGTTTGTTAAAATCTCAGAATTGGAGTATGACTTCTCTTTGAGAATAAGTATTTGAAGCATGGTTGCTTAAAATTCTTATATGCACCTTTGGCACATTCCAGACACTCAGAAATCTTTGTAGTTTCACTAAGACCTATATTTTGTGAGCCCTGCTGAATTAATATGCCAATGGGCTATTTGAAGCTGATTACTTATTCTTGCAATAAAACTGTTGCCTCCTTTGAAAACAAAGCAAAATTCAATGAGCTTGAGATGACAATTTTAACAATATTCATTGCTTTTTTTTTTTTAATAACTGCATATAAGTAATTTCCATAAATAAAAACATTAGGTTTTTATTATTATGTTCCAAAAAAGACATATAATCTTCCAGCAAAGTTATATGATGTGGTACCTCTAAAATGCTTCAACTGCTCTCTCAAAATAATACAAATGAATATATACTTTGTTAATAGCAGAAATGCGGACTTATGTTTATTACATTCTAAATACTTAAACTGAGTCAGGGGGGAAAAATTAATTAATTTGTAACTTTTGTGGTTCAAAATTTTAAATCAAATACTGTGGTGGTTTTCACCCAATGTCCACCCAAACCTCCAGGTCCCCACTTTTCCCAGAGGGAAAGGAAAAAGGAGAAAAGGCAAAAAACAGCTGAGACATATTGGCAAAACAAACTCAGAGT
>VXAU01005636.1:66367-125538 GCA_013399695.1 Formicarius rufipectus
GGGCCGCAGCTCAGAGTCCTTCCCCTGCTCCCGTGGGGTCCCTCCCATGGGGGACAGTCCTCGATAGACTGTCCAGCGTGAGTCCACCCCCCCGCAACACTTCTGCTGGGGGAAAAAACCTGTTCCAGGTGGGTCTCCTTCTCCAGGAGTCATGGCTGGTCTCTTCCAGGATCTCGCTCCATCCTGGGCCTCCCACAGGGCAACAGCTCCTTCAGGCATCCACCTGCTCCTCCAGGGGCTGCAGGGGGGGTCTCTGCACCCTTAAAGATCTTCACGGGCTTCCAGGAGGGGGGATGGGAATAGCTTTCAGTCCTTCCCCCCCACTCCCCTCCAGCGTGGAGTCCGTCCTTCGCCTCCTCCTGCTCTTCCAACCTTGGTCTCCTGTCTCTGTCTGTGTTGTTATCTCAATGATGGAATTTTCAACTGTGCAAACACTCCAATTCTTGAATATGTATCACAGAGATGTAACTATGATTTTAATTAACTTCACAGGACAGGAGAAGCTTCTAACAGAAACCATACTGGAAGCCCCTCCTTCTACTAAAATTCAGGTACAGAAACCCATGACAAATACCTACCGCTGTGTTATTATTGGTTTATTGGTGCTCTGTATGACTTTGGTTTGGGTGTATATAGGTAAAAGTTGTCTTTAAATCTTGTGTTGCTACTCTATTTCTTTAGTGTCGGGATACGCACCTGTCAGAAACTGCCAAGAAAATAATGTTTACTTATGGATGAAACTGTTTGCTGCTGCCACAAACACCTGCTGTATAACCATTGCCATGAAGCTGCTGTTTATACAAGTTTTTATACTGTTTAAATGTTATAGTTAGGACAAAAAGATGTATTAGATAGGTAATTAATACCATTCTATTACTTCTGTATGTCCACATGTTCTGCTTAGGTCTGGAAACCCTGGTTACAGCCCCCTGATTGGTTGATATACCCCAAAACCTCATTGGCTAGCCGGTGGAGCAATGCTGCTCCACCCTGTGCACCTGGGCCACCCCCAGTTCTTCCTTATATGTTATAAACCCACCTTCCCTTCTCCTTTTGTGTCATGGTCTGCCCCTAACCCCACCCCAAGTTCTAGAATCCTCCGAACAAACCTTATAAGTATCCCATGCTCTCCTTAATAAAGTGTTCACGTTGTTCACACCCTCCCCGCATGGACCGTGTCCCTCTTTCCCTTTTGGACCATGACACTTTAGAGCATTTAATTGGCTAGAATTTTGCCTTAGTTTAGTGTTCCAATGAAAAAATAATGCAGTATCTTATATATTTAGTTAAACAATCACTAGTCATATATGTATGTATTTTCTACATTTCAATGATGAATAGGATTACGTTACATGGATCATTTTCTGCAGTATACCTGAAATAAAAACAGGACATCCTCTGACAAGTACATGAAGACCTTGAAGAGAGTCCATCTCTCATTAAAAGTAAATTCAGGATTTGTCCTTTTCTTCTGTTTATGCTAGACAAGAATAGGAGTGATTTTATCAAGTGACTATTGCAGAGACAAATGGGCAAGAACATCAGGACTACTTGCTGTCTACTAATAGGCAGAATCTTAAGCAGTCACTTCCTCACTTGCAGCAAAGGAATTTTGAAACAGGCACTTGCTGATGACAAAATGTATGAGGAGTCAGACCACCCATCTTAGAAGCTGATGACATTTTGTTTTAATTTCAGTACTTATCACTGTGCCAAACAGCTGTATCTGTGCTTGTAAATAAAAATGGGTGTCTGCCATTTGATCCCAGGGTCATGTGACATTGCACAGTGCAAGTCCACATGGTCAGTCTCATAATCTCAAAAAGCAAAGTAACATGGAATATTGAATTTCAGTACGATTTTCTGAATTACTCAGTCCTCTGAAGTGCCTCTAAGTGCTCCATGGAAAGGATTCAAGTCCAACCAATGCTTAAGGTTGAATAGCATAATGCCAGCTAATCTGAATGTATGGTATTCATCAATATTCATCAATACACACAGCTCACAACTTCCAAACAGATTCACACAGGAAAAGCCTTTGAACATGCTAAATATGTTCAGACATTTTCTGAGTACTATATATATATTATGTATGGGGAAGTGAATATAGGTGTGGATAACAAAGTGCATGTTCCTCTCTTCTGTGCAAATGCATTGAAAAGTGGAGTCTCTTTCCATATGTTGAGAACTCACGATGTATTGTTTCAAACTTGCTGTTTTCAGTCTCTCCACAGTATTATGGTAGGCAACTGCTTTACAATCCGCAATGACTACTTACAGATCTAGCATAAATTCAAGGAATTATACTGATTAAAATAACTCAAAAATCCATTAGTTTGATTAGATGGCAGCTCAATCAGTTAAAAATGTTTTCCTGTGATTTTTTCATTTCAAGTAGTTATATTTTAGTCAAATACTAGTACGCAGAGAAAGTAGCAATGTAATGTTGAATTAAAGGAGGCTTTTAGGAAATTTTCCTAGAAATATTCTCTCCATATAAAAATGACTGAGACACACAAATGTGACATAGGTGCTTAAGGTACACTTTGTGACATAATGAATGAAGCAAGAAGCCAAGTACCTCCAGCAAATTTAGATGTACCCATAGCCTACCATGAGACCCCTCATTGTTTCCCTTGATAAGATAGTTGAGTTATAATACAATCCATTTTGAGTGTGATCTTACAGATACTGCTTTAATTCTATGCATCTTTATATCTTTGAACTTTGGATGAAGTTCATAGGGTGTTGCTTACGCTTCAGGGTGAAGAGTTAAATGCCAAAGTACCGACACAGCAGACCCAGAGTTAGTAGATACCAATGACCCATTGTCTCCTTCTGCCAGCCCTCAATTTTGTGTCTGCCAGTTGAGTCTACAGTATCTCAGACTAAAATCTATCTTATGATTTGAATAGTGTCCACTTATTGTCACACTGCCCTGGTGAAATTACCTAGTGAATTCCTGGTGGATTTCACAGAATCTTTTTTCTTTGAACACACTTGTCTTTTTGTTTCTCTTTACCTATGTACTTACCTTTTCATTACAAAAATGAAACAAAACAAGATTTTTTCAATAAACTGGCCTACTAGATTTTATAACTTTATCTTATCAGTCCAGAGGAACAACTGTAACCCTGCTGGAGAGAGCAATGTGCAGTTAAGCACCTAGAAATACTTGAGGTACAGAGCCATGGTACAGTGCCATGGACCATTGGCTTTGACAGCATAACTGAATGAAGAAATTCCATATTTCTCTGTCCCCATTTCCAGTGCTCATTCTCTACCTGGAACTTATTCTGAACATGGAATATTTGATTTTCCTTGGTTTACAGTGCAGGAATATAAGGATAACATATGGAGAGGTGAAATAGGAAAGAATGAATCATTAGAACAAACTTTAAAATGAATTTAGAAATCTACAAAGAGACACTTTTTCTATATACAATGCACTAAGTGCTCTACAAGATGGGATTCAAAATGTGACAAGGATTTCTAGACAATTATGGTAAAGGCTCCTGTACTCTTCATGTGCAGATTGATCTATGCTAGAGATAAGGATGAGCAAAGAAACACAAGGAATGAAATTTGACTGGAAGACCCAGTCACTTGATTGGCTAGAGATGTCCTTCTTTGATTTTTGTTCGTTTGTTTGTTTTATTTTTTTTCTTTGCTTTAATAAAAGTGGGATATATGACATTTCACTTTGCTGCATTCACCTCAATGATCAGCCCTTGGTAGTGTGTGTGCGTTGTGTGTGTGCATCCCCTGTGTGTCACCTCATTTCGTTAACTTCTATCTTCATTACGGATTAGATTAAAAAGAAAGACATGCTACAAATTAAGCATCTTTATTCAAATGTGTGACTTTCATGCTTTCTGATTTATTAGTGCAATATGGTATAGGACAATATCACCTAGATATCACCTAGCATTTTTATCAAGCAACTTTTCAGTAACTTGTGCTGAACATTAAAAAAAAAAAAAAAAATCACATCTTTCATATAAAGCCTCTGATACCAAGGCTTAAGTTTTTAAATAACATTGGTAAAAGTACAGTCAATTTTGGTGTGCCAAAAAAATTTCTTCACCCCAAATATCATTTCCTGTTAACTATCTTGACCTCACACTTTCTTAACAGTCAATTTCTACTTCAAGTATTTTGAATCTTAAATTCTGCCTTGGCTATTTTTGGATTATTCTTCCAGTGATGAACATGTTTGGTAGTTCCCACTCCTTGGTGATAATGTAAAAGTACAACATTGCATTAAATGGCATTTTTCCAAATTAACCAAAATTAATTAACTAAAAGTCCTCATAAGACTAGTATGACTTTCCATTAATGAGGAAAGCTTCACGTGTTTTTCTATGCACCATTTACAATACTTGGGCAAAATTAGAAGTCTTAATTATAAAAACTGCCCCAAATGGTATTTTAACATCAAAGTATATGGAAAAATAGAAAGTAACTTCATACTGAATTTGAGTCAGCTAAAGACTAGTAATGACTTCCATTCTTTTTGCCTTGACTGTGCAGTAGCAATTTGATTTTATTTTTTTTTAAATTATAGGATTACCAATACATTTCATACTTAATGTTTGACACTTCAGAATTGTATTTCATGTAAATTATCAGCATGCTAACAAAATATTTCCTACTCTTCAGATGACAGTTTCCTCCCTACAGTGGATGTATCTTAATTACTAATTGCTGTTGAGACCTTTGCATGTTAAACCACAGACCTATCAGGCTTCACCCTGTTTTTTCCTATATTTATAAATAATGTTTGGCATATTTCTGACATCAGTTTCTCATTTACAGTGTAAACTAATAACGTAAGATGGAATGGTAAGACTCAGAGATAATCCTCAGTGACTCTTGGGGTCACCCTGTACTTTGCTATAAAGATGAAAAGAAATGAGCTGCAGCTCAGCCCGTTAAATTAATAACAAAAGATATCAAATCCTTAAATCATTTAACAACTTAATTTGGCTTGGTTTTGTTTTTCTTTTATTTCTTGTGGGAGAAGGAAATGAGAAAGCATGATTAGAGTGGGGTTCCAATTCTACTAGTCTTTGAACTAACATTTGGAAGGGTGGGCTCATTTAATATTTAAATCATTTTTACTATATATTCAGTGAGTTTACATATACTGCAATGTGTCAACAGAACCATCTTCTAATAAATATGATGCATGCTATAGTTTAGCTCTAGATAAGATGTTATTTTAGAACAGTGATAATATTAGTATTGCTAATGACTTCAATCTTTTAGATTCCCCCACTTTTCCTATGCCCTCTGAAAAGTGACTAATAAAACACTGAGCAATTTTACCACAGGAAATTAGTATTTTACTGAAAGATACTTTTCAGTCTTCTCTTTTTTTCAGCCTTTTCACTGAGTCTTGGTTATGATTTAAGTAGTTAAAAATGTAGTTTTTTCTTCTCCTATCAGATATTTTTATTATTGTTGCTCTGGGATACTACTATGATGATGAAAATTGAAATTGTTCTATTTCTTCAATTTGTGTATGCAGTGAAAACATATTTTTGGATCAGATATATTCATTACTACAGTGCATTAGATTATTATGTCACCAGTTTAGGATTGCTTTTGACTTAATTATAAAACCTGACAGCAAAATAAGATGGATTACATGGTTACCAGCTGAGTAAAAGTTTAAATTACTTTTTGGCATCCTCGGGAATAAAGTTCCCTTCTCTCCCAAATTAAAATAAAAGAAAAACAGACACACCAACACGTGATTTAACAAAATTGTGAATAAGAATGATAAAATTAGTTGAAATTAATTGTACTTTGCATCAAGCAGGAGATGTTGCAGTGGTGTGAGTTTCTAGCATGAAAATAAGTCAGATTTGAATATTGATCTTTTGAAGATCCATTAGCTATATGTTGAGCATTGCTGACATCACAGATTGATGTCTCTTTAAACTCTGTATCAGATTTAATCACTTGGGGACACCAGCTATTGATTTTGGATGTTTGTGTCATTCAGCCACTAGAGAATGATCTTTTACTATCTCTCTCTCTGTCTGTCCATGTGTTTTTGTCTCTCTTGAATATACACATATGCGTGCACACGCTTCTCCTTTCTGTTAGGGAATATTGTAATTATTTTTTGTTTAACTACATGTTACCAAAGTTACCTTTATGCTTCCTTATTACATCTGTACAGTACATGTAGGTCATGATGTTCACTGTGAGGCAAAGCACTTCTTAATGATTTGTGGTATTGAGATAGTATCCGGGACAGCCTAAAGAGATGAGCATCATCTAGTCTGTGGAGACCTTCATTTCACCTTGTAAAACGAGGCAACCATAATAGCCTCCAGAAGATTCCTACAGGAATCAATAAAGGCAAAGAAACCAAAGCCCTTCTGAGGTGCTGGTGGTAGTGATGTGTCTCTGCATGCATGTGTGCCTGTATGCCTAAGGATGAAGAGAGATGGTTTCTGATGAAAAGAAATGCAAATGTTCAAGGCATTGATCAGCACTCATCTCCGTTCAACCTCATGCCCTCTGCTACATCAATACATTGGAAACATAATTTGTATCAGCAGTTGTTTCTTTAATTAAGATCTCTTCCAAATCTTTTTCATTGATCCATGCCATTAACTTATCGATCAGTTTGCTTATGCTGAGATGGTAGTTTTACTGAGAGGGGGTGTCTCTCTCAGTTCATGATGCTGGATCACTACAAGCATCTTGGCACCAGTGGTTAAATTGGAGCTCTCTCAGCTTTGGCAGGGCTCTAGCAGTACACAGAGGCTTTCCTGGGGCAAGAAAAAAACCCAACAAAACAAAACAAAACAAACTCACAAAAATAATTATTTGCCGTTTCAGGGCTCTGAAAACCTGCTTAAAAAAAATATATGTTTTAAAGCCTTTCTGAAAAACTAATCACTCTAAAGACAACATGCAGAAAGTATATAGCCATGGGGGTATATGTCATACTCAGTCTCTGTGTGTTAATTGCTAATAACCAGGAAATAAATTATAGATTTTAAACTGAAATGTAAGATATATTTAGAAATTAATAACTAGTAACTGATGCCTCATTTAACCAAATAGTTGTTAAAATATGTGATAATCAAGGCAGAGTGAGGTTAAGGCTAGGTAAAAGTTGAAAAAGGAATGTTCCACAAGTATTTCATTGTAATTTACCATATTTCATCTCTTTACATGGTCTCCTTATGTTATTTTGTCATAAATACTCTATCAAACAGATTTACTGGTCAGTATCCTCAAAGATACAGAATTTCGTATGGATAACTCAGAGTGTAAAATTGAATATTTATATAGAAATTTGACTCAGGCAGAAAGAAAAGGAAACTATATCAGCTCTGTCTTCTTAGATAGTCAAGTAGTTTAAGTGTCACAAATTTCAAGTAGTTATGAATCATTTATGCAAAATTAACAGATGAAGATTTATTCAGTGAAATTATTTAGAACTGAGGTTATTCCCTGTCTCATATGGGCTTTATGATGTTTGGCTCAAATTTCAGGGAAGTGCAATGATTTTTAGTATTATTGTCTTGGGAAGTTCAACAGGATCCAGACAAACAAGAAGGAACAGAGCATCAGTAAACTGGTTCCTCTAACCCTGATTACCAAATGGAGCAGCCCCAGGACAGAAAATGTGCACATGGCATTCATTAAAGAGCTATGTCTAATACATAACTTTTGGGGAATGCTTTAACCTCATCAAAATACTTTTAAGTATTCAAGGTAGACAGCCAAGAAATGGATGAACTGACTAGTCTGTTGGGTTAAAGAAGCTTAAAGTAGCACAGTGGTGGCTGGACTACTGGGAGCAAAGATATTATTGTCAGGAGCCATTATCAAAGAGGAGATTCAGGAGCTGAAGATTTTCCTCATGAACAAATGTATTAAAATCAAATACAATTAATAGAACAATTCCTTGTGTTTCTTAGTCAACTAGTATTTGAACTGTCTCTGTGACAGAATTTGTCTTGGGACTCCAGATAGTGCTTTCAAAAGTATAGCAGCTTCTCGAGGCTACAGGTGAATTATATACTCTAAACTCACACAGAGTACAATTCACTGCTGACAGGCCTTCATAGCCTGGACACTCTTTTTCAAATCTGCTTCAGCAAGACAAATTGTAAGACACTGAAAAACATTTTGGCAATAATAGTGTTTAAGAATAGTGTTTAGAGTTTACAGAAATACAGTATTTTGTTTTGCATTAAGGGCCCGAACGTCCCTATTCTTTTTTTATTTATTGAGCACTAAACTTGAAATTGTTCCTCTTTGTCCTCAGACAAATTAACCAACTGTATAATATAATTTTCAGAAAATAACATTATGACCTTCCAGAAACAGTATTCATCTCAGGTTATATGAAGTGCTGTGCATCCTACCAAAGGGGCAAAGAACGTGTATGAACAACTTAACTATATACAAGTAAAAATGTGACCAAGTGAAAAAAATCAGTCATGTAAGCTAGAACTGATCTTCTGCGGTTTTGAATAATACAGTCTGCGTTTGTACAGGATATGGATTTCACAAATGAGTTCTCTCTTGAGAGTTTCCATGGAAGTCATATCTAACCACATGCATATTCATATGGCTATATCAGTAGAATGGGAGAAAATATGACCTGTATTTCTCAGAAGTCTGATTTCCCTTTAAAATATGTACTTACTTGATGATCCCTATCCTGGCCATGACAGATCACTATCTACAATAATCTCTAGAGGTCAGAAGCAGCAATAACCAAACCCAAGCTTGAATGTCTGAAACTCTGAGTCTCAGAGTAACTGGAAGTTGTGTTTATTGTGCCTGTGCATCTTCCTTGGAGACGGAAAACCATAAACCTCTTACTGCTCTTCTAACCATGTTCATATCAGCTGCATCGTCACATGTGGGATCTAGCAAGTAATGCAATGAGGAGCGAGCTGGGGAGACCACAGAGCACATAACAGCTAGCAGATGTCTGTTGGAATACACATTTTGCAGGTTTTCAGACTAAGGAATCAGAGGCAGTTTCCAAGACAGAGGCCTCAGTGATAATGATGGAATCTGCAGGATGACCTTGGCTAACAGCAAACAGAGAGAAGAAGCCTGCTAATATTCTGCGGAATGATACAAGTGAAGAGCTCTATTAATAAAGTTAAGATAGATACAAACTGCATGAATTCATCAATTTTATAAAATACATCTTAGTTGATATTTAGGTATAGCTGTGTGTTTTTAGATAGCTTTGATGAGATGTATTAGGTTTAGAAATATGCATAATTGTGTGTGAAGACAGTTCCTTCTTGTACTTTTGAAATCCCTGCGCAGTGGAACATAAAGATGCCAGAATGTAAACAAGAAGAAGAATGCATTTTCTGCCATTCCTGAGTAGATCTGTAACTTTAGACAAAGAGGAGTAAACTCTCATTTTGTTTCTTGATGCAATCAGGTTGTCTTAATTAACAACTAAGGTATATAAGCCTCCTACTAAGACATCAAAACTGTGTCAGTGCAAAAAGTCACCAGCTACAGATGTCTTCTTTTTGGTCACTCAATGGAAGAATGAGTGACAGCACAATTAAATTCAAACAGTTTCAAGAGCATGAGTGGCCCATGAAACTCATGGCATCTGGTATATCTGGTGTGGGACAAATAGACAGAATTTATAGTGCACTTATTTTAAAGAAAAAACAAACAAACTTGTAACTTCCTGTGCTCTTAGAAAAATATACCTCAGGAACACTATCTCAACGCTAAATAAGTGACCAGAGATATACTGAACACACTGTTCTGTGTGGCAACTTATGCCGTAATTCCATTTAGTTTCAGAGATTTTCAGTAGGGGAGCTGTTCTCTTCTTGTTTTCTTTAGGATAGTTTGTCTTAAAAAAAACAAAAACAAAAACAAAAACAAAAACAAAAACAAAAAAAAAAAAAAACAAAAAAAAAAAAAAAAAAAAAAAAAAAAAAAAAAAAAAAAAAAAAAAAAAAAAAAAAAAAAAAAAAAAAAACAAAAAAAAAAAAAAAAAAAAACAAAAAAAAAACCAAAAAAAAAAACCCAAAAAAAAAACAAAACAAAACAAAAAAACCCCACAACAACAACAAAAAACAACAAAAAACACAACAAAACCCAAACAAACAAACAAAAAAACCCCAAACAAACAAAACCAAACAAACAAAAACCCAAACAAAAACAAACAAACAAAAAAGAAAAACAAAAACAAAAGAGTAGTTTAGGATTGTGGAATATGAAATTAAGATAAATGTCATGGTTAAAATGATCAGGAGTGAAATAGTCCGTTTTTATCTTGGCTAGAATGAGAGCTAAATCTGACCCAAATTCAGACATTTCTCCTGTTTGAGTTATATTTTTAAGATAATTTCTAGGATAGGTGTATGAGACATTGGGTTGCCAGAGTTTTCAGATGAAGTTTTGGAAACTTACTTCAACGGACACAGTATTTGTCTATTATTTTAGTTAGTCTGCAAGCAACTTCAGTAAAGATTTGATCAAATTACTCTAATTCACATTTTCAAGGTTGTTTTCAGAATGGTGAAATCCTGGCAGACAGTCCATCAAAATTAATTTAGTTAATTGGTGGATTCTCCTCAGAAAACTGAAGTAAGAGTGAACGTGGATCTCAGTTTCCATTAGTCTGCTTTCTAAGCCATTTAGTTAATTAGGTATTTGAACTGCATGCAGTCAAGTCCTCATGTTCTGCCACAAAGTTCAGCTAAAAAGGAGAAAACATGAGAAATTGCTTACTTAGAGGATAGTAAGGATAAAAAACAAGACTGAAAATCCTTTTAGGCACTGGTCAGAGTGTTCACTATTTGCCTGATTTTAGTATTTTGGGCATACAGGAAATTTAGTACTCTTTGCAGGACAGTCTTATATACAATCTCTGCAGACAGTCAGACAAGAGAACACTACAGTAAGGGAAGTCTCCAGGGCTTGCTTGCTTAAACTTACTTTATATGCTGTTATTTGTAAGTTTTCACAAAACCCAAGTTCGTATGAGAAAAGAGAGAAAAAAACCCTGAAAGACCAGATTTTAAAATTGGCAGATGCTCACAGCAATACTATAATGCAAAAAGTGTATCATATATGCATGTTTCTCAGAAATGTCTTTTGCTAAAATGCTAAAACCCCCACTTTGCAGTCAGAAAGTTGAGAGATAAAATATGGACACTGGCTCTATCCATTTTGTCTACAAGTTAAGAAGAACCCAGTGTGTAGCAGAGCAATGAGTGGTGTTTTGCTCAAAATTTAGCCAGGACCTTGGCCTTGGAGGCAATTTTCTCTGGAGGACATGAGGAATACAGATAGTCTGATGAACAATGGTTTCAAGAAATTGAAAATATGACCTAAATATTTTACAGAAATATTTCCAACTAACATCTTCATTATATTTTCTCTAAAGCCTTCTCTTCTCCAGACTGAACAGCCCCAAGTCTCTCATCCTATCTTCATAGGAGAGATGCTCTAGTTCTGTGATCAACTTGGTGGTTCTACTCTGGATTCATTCCAATAAGTTTCTAACTTTCCATATTTTGCAGTATCTTTTCCTGATTTTTTGGTACTATTACTAAGCCTCTTGATTACTTATTTACATATTTTTACCTTTTTTTTCTCTCTCTCTCTTTGCCTTTTTTATCACTCTTCCTTTTTCTCTCTCTGTTTCATTAACTTTTTCCACATTTTATTTTCTTTTTCTCTGTCACCATTTTATCACCATTTATAAGGGCTTATTCTCCCTTCTGTGTAATTTTTCTCTCTCCCTCTAGTTGTCTCTCTCTCTCTCTAGTTGCCTCCCTATACCTCTTAGTTTCAGTCTCACATTCTCTCTGTTGCTCCCTTTCTCCGTCCCTTCCCCTTCCTTTAAAGTATTTTGTCTGGTTTGCTGTGTAGCTGCATGAACCAGTTTCTGCTTCATAAAGGAAAAAAGGGGAGGAAATATACAACCTGAACTGGGTCTGCCTCTTTTCAGGGCAGTGATGGGTTATACGGTTTAAAATACCTGGAAAAGAGGATGGAAGCTCTGCTAACCATTTCTGTTGGACATGTACAGTCTTGCAGGTCTCCTAAAAGCCAGATTTCAGGAGTGGAACCAACTCAACAGAATTGTAAATTGAGGCCATAAAGACATATTGATGATCTCTTTAAACCTTTTAGGGCATGGCACCTGTTTTAGAGAATTCCTGGCTTTTCATCTCCTAAGACAGTAGATCCACATTTCATTAGTTAAACATCCTTTTGGAGTATATTAAAAGGGAAGCATGGAGTAAGATTAAAATTTTTATTAGCTAGACTGTCCCATTCCCAGGAACATGAGGCTGGTCCAAAGGTAGTAGGGTATCTCAGAGGCTGGGCTGGTACATGGGCCCATGGGTGGGCTCAACTTAACAGGACTCTTCTCTGGGCAGGGCAGGGCTGTGGAGGCTGGTTCTGCCACGATGTTGCTACAGCAGAGACTCAGCCCTGAGAGCTAATGTGGGATCTGGAGCCGAGGGCAGTGTAAGGGATGTCCTGAGGGACTGGGCAGGGACAGTCACATCTGGTGGTGGCCCCACAACCCTGAGAATTATAACCAGGATATCACATACCCTCACTAGGCAGAAGTCCATCCCACGAAATTTTTTTCAGAGAAACTAGGACAATCGTACTGAGTTTTTTTATTTGCTTGAACATTTTCCAACAAAAGATATGTAAGTAAAAATGTCCTGTTCCGCTTGAATTATAATTGAAAACTTGGAAAAAATAAACACAGTTCACCACTTAGAAGCCAACTTCTTTTTCAGACACTGTTGAATTTGTCCTCTTTGTTTAGGAGTGGAGAAAGTATATTTATTGTGTAATATTTTGAAAATGTATCTTATTTGCTGGAGTGAATGGGTTTCTTATTGGTTGCCAGGCACTACGTTTGAAAGTGAAACACTTTAAAATAGATAAATATTACAAGAGAAAAAAATAAAATGATTCCTCAGTCTTAGAAGAGATACACTTGTAAAATCAAGCTTATGGATTTCCAGACATTGTTATCAACCCTATATTTATGTTGTAAATCTAGTGAAACATTGGAACATGCTATTACAGCTCCTGCGGTGTAAACTAATGTTAAATACTGTACTGGTGTGATCATTGGAACTGAACATACAATAAAACAGGTTGCTGTTTTTATATAAGGAAATAAAAATATATGTGAAATAACTGAACATTTGAAGCATATGCTGTGACCATTCAGCCAGGCTTTTCTTGTAGGAAGGGTTAATTTTGTGAACACTGATATCATTCTTTTAATGTAGTGAAAATAATTTCAGAGAAGAGGGACTTTAATGTTTTTCAATCAATGGAATTTATAAAGATATGATACCTTTAGAAATTCCATATTGACTTTCCTAGAAGTTTAGTCTGTATTTTATTGGGAACTGGGAGCAGCTGTGAAGGTTGATTAATTTTGCTGTTTTTGACACTGTCCCAGAAGAACTGTAACTTGCACAAAGGTTGGTATTCATCCTTGCTAACTTAGATGTTCACAGCATAGACCTTGACTCTGAGTTGTCTAGGCTTCCTTTAATTCAGTTCTTTACAGTTCTTTATAAACCATAAAGAGAATTTAAACTGCTACTTCCAATATAGGTGCCTAAAGGAGTCTGAAGGTAATGCTCTCTAAGAATATATTGCATGTAGCGGGCACTGGAAGTCGAGTGGAATGCAAGGGGTCATGGAAAAAAAGTTGATAAACCAGAAATCCTTTGAGGATTTGTAAAAACATGCACACCACTTTTGGTTCAGAAAATCTCTAAAATATAAGCTTTTGAGGGCTGAGAGAGTACTTGTCAATATATTTTTAAAAACTTGGGGTTTATTCATGCATCCCGTTAGTCACTACTTAATGCCATTGGCAGGGTCAGGCTACTGTGCTAGGTGCATCTTTGCTTTCCTTCCGTGCCCAGACTCTTGTCGTGATAAGACACTTCAAAGCACCTTAACAGCTGCTGTCAGGTGACCAGTACACAGGATACTATAGCATGAGCCAAAAAGGAATACTGCCTCATTCATTGTTTAAAGGCTAGTTTCCTCTAAAAAGTTTTTCTCCTCACCTGATAAAAATACAGTGTTACATAATCATCTTGTCACTGACATTATTACAAGGAAAGTACTGCCAGACCTTATGAGGTGAACTCTGACTCATCTATCTTGTCTGACATCCAGGACATAGCCTAGAAAGAAGAAATTGTATATTCCCATCTTGAAAGAGAGGGAATAACTAAAACTGGTCAGTGAAGGACTGTACTCAGAGACATCCAAGAAATCCAATTTGAAATTAACCTATTGACTGTGAGTGACTGTGATATGCTTCAGGTAATGCCTTCTGAGGTTATTCCATTACACTGAAAGACATGTGAGATGTTTCTCACTTCTATTGTTAGAGAAACTATTTCTATAAATAATTCACTCCACTCTCTATAAGTAATTAAACATTACTTATTTATTTAAGATAAAGAGAATCTTAGAGAGGTTGACACAGTAGCTCTGTGGTCAAGGTATTCTTATTTTTCAGATGTAGGAGATGGTACTACCAGTTCATATAACTTTATGACCTGTTACTAATTCCAGCCTGCTCCCTAATAAGAGGGAAGATAAATGCCATCAAACAATAACACTATTCACTCTTGGATTCAAAATTAAATAAATAAATGCCAACAAAGCGTTAATTGTTCTGAATTTCAGGTTACTGAATTCTTTTTATATGTTTAAGATGGCTTGAGTTGGACTTAATTTAACTATGTTTCTAGTAGGAAAAAATAACTGTGGATGTTTCCTATGACTTCTTTTTAAAAGATTATATGTGACAACTTTTTTAATAAGTAATATTTCATTTGTATGTTTTTCAGTATACTGTGAAAATATTACGCTTCTGTAGTTTGGATGTATAATTGGTTTAAAATTGTTTTATCTATTTTTTTAAATCAGAAATAAATTTGCTTGAAGACAACTTGATATACATAAGAGTACCTTGTGCATGCATTTCCTTGCTTTGCACATGCATTTGTCAGAGTAACAGACACTAAATTCAAAATCTATTATGCTTAACTTCATCTAATCCTCGGTAAAAGGAGATAGGTAGATTAATTACAGAGGCAGTATTTTACTTTGTTACTATCTTATTTTGTCTGTGCAACTAATGATTTAAATGTTTTTTTAAGGTCTTCTAGATTAAAATACGGGAATGGGTGGTGTTCAGAGCTCTTTATTGTGATCACCCTTCAAACTCAGGTTTTAAATGTCTCCTCTTCATAATTCTTTATAATTATAAAAGTTGTCCTTTTGGGCAACCATGTATTCTCTATTACATTTGTCACATAAGTAAAAAGAAAGTTGCAGAAATCAAATGACTCTTCCTTACATTATTGAAGACTATCCTAAGCAATAAAACTGTTTATCAAATTTTTGTTTTGGTACAGAATTACACCTGAAGAATCCCAAGATTTTTAAATTTGTATCTTAACAGGAAAGGCTTAAAAAGTTTCTCCTTTTGCCCTTCTCTGAAAGTTTGATTTTTTTAAAAAAATCCAAGCCCTCCGTTCCTTCTTTATCTGGTAGAGGCAATGGCAAACAAGAAAGACCCTACCTAGTTGAAAAAGACCATGTCTAAATTCTCATGAAGTTTACAGAATCATTGTAACTCGAGAACTCTCACTGCAATGACCATAAATTGGAACCACAATGCTGCCAAAAAAGTGTATTTATTTTCAAAGGAGAGTAAAATACAGATTTCAGAGGTATGTTCTCAAGTATTCTTAATTTAAAACACAGTAGAGTTATCAGTCAAATATAATATTATCTTGCCCCTGCAGTTCTTTTACATATCTAACTACCACTCTAGTGAAAGCAACATTTCAGGATAGTTACAGAGCTGGACTTCAATATGTCTTTGTTTCTTTGTGATGATTTATTTGGAAAATATTGTATTTGGCGTTGGTAAGAATAGATTGCTTCTTAAACTGAAAACTAAAACCCCAACTGTGCAAATACTTAAGCAGGTGTTAAATTTTGTGCATTATATCTCTTTGCAGAATTCAAGACTTACTTTTGCTATCATTGTTGTATACAAATTTTTTGCTTTGCTTTACAGTTGATTTTTGTTTGTACAAGTTCTCATACCTTTTAATAAAGTACATCCTTTATCAGATTTCCTTAAATTCTTTTTTTTACGTCATATTTCCTCTGTTGTAGTGTATGCTGTTCAATATTCTAGTTGGTTTCCTATGCAACTTGACTTGATATAAAAAGCTGAATGTGTGCTACACTTGCCACACATCCTGAACAAAAGCACTGTTTTTTTAAGCAATATAGCATTCAATTTGTTTTTATTAAGCACTAACTGCCACACATAATCAGACTTAATTTTTACCCAATGCAGTGAGATTTCTACCTACTATCGCTAGGACTGATCTAACCCATCACGACTGCAATAGACTCACTGTGTTCCTTCCACTGTATGACTATGGGTGGTATGTGGTCAGCATTAAGGATCATGTATGCAGTACAAGTGACACATTATAACAAATCTCTGTAAAGTGCTGTTGCAGAAGCCTTGTAAAATGGAGAAAATCTCACTAAATAGTAAAGGAATGCTGCTTTTCAGTCTTATTTGGGGATTTTTTTGTGTGGTATTTTTGATGGATTCTCTTACTCAAAATCCATCAACTCATCTGATACCACTGAAACCTGTGAAGTGTTAACTCTTAACCTCATCCTTTTGGAAGATGACTTAAAATGGGTAAAAAGGTGTGTGTTATGTGGAGAAGGGGGATATATATTAAAAAAAAATAAAAAATGGTGTGATAGGGATAAGGGGTGGAGTGGGGGGGGCTGAAGGTTTAAATCTCCATGGGCCTCATAGTCAAGCCTGTTTCAGTCAGATTGTGGCCCTGCTAACAAATCCAATAGCAGCTAATCTGATCATCTGCTCTCTAGTTTTCATGCTGTGTTTTCTTCAGAGTTCCTTCTCCTAGTTCCAGCCTGTGACAGTGTGATAAGACACAAGAAATTTAGTCATCATTGCTGCTGCAAAGGAGCTCAGAGAAGGGATTATGATATTCCATAACCCTTACATTAGACACGGACAGGGGCAACCACTACTGTGATTACAGGCCTGAACACTCCTGTTATTTTTCCCACCTCCCTCACACTGGTAATTTATTTATTTATTTAATTTATTTTTATTTTTTATTTTATTTTTTAGAAAAAGCTTTAAAAATTAGCTCAGAAATAGTCACCATCACAATCATCATCCTAAATCTAGCTTTGCAGAACTCAGAAGTTGTGCAGCATAAAAGGATGTTACACTTCTAACCAAGTAAGATAACCCTCAACCAAGTTATCAAAAACACTCAACTGCTATTCGGTCATTATTAGGAAATTCAAACTGTAAGCTGAACAAATTAACATGGAATACAGACAGGATTGCACAGAGAGCATTGATTTTGGAAAAATATAGTTTGTTGCTGAGGCAAGTCAGAGATTAGGTTGTCTTTCCTCTGTTCTGCACATGACAATATTTGCGACGAATATATTATTTGCAGTACCTCTTGCTTCTGTGTATCAAGTGGGTTTGTAGTGATGTCTCTGAATTAATAACTTTGCTTGTATTAATTAACATTCCAGCACCAAATCTTTTCATGCCATCGGTGACTCATCTCCATAAAGAAGGGTCTTCCCGAGAAACAGCAAAGTCACAAATTAAAATAATGGGCAATGATGGAAGTTGGATTGTCCAGTTTCATAGTGTTCCGGAAATAATCTGTACTGCTGTTTGTTTGGTTTAAAAGGAAGAAATGAGAGAGCTTTTGAATTGGCTTAAGCTGCTGCTTAAAGATTGCCTCTTGCATTCCAAAAGGAATCCCTGCCATTGACATTGTGGCTTGTTTTGCAGCATCATTATAAGGAAAGGTATTGTATGGAAATATTCACTCTATACATGAACTCAAGGAAGGGAGTGTGTGAAGCAATGGGCAGAGACACAGCATTCAGCTGGGATGTTCTATGTCTCTAGACACATGCAGTGTGCAGTGCTGCTCTGCTCCACTTTGCTCAGAGCACCCAGGCAGGTTCAGTTGTGTGACAGTAACTGGACAGGCTCAATAGCTGCTTCTGAGATTGTATAAGAAGATTTCATCGCAGATGAACCACCTGATGGGACCTGACTAGTCACCACCAAACTCTGAGGAAGGAGGAAAAGTTTAAATTACATCAGTGAAAGGCAGATCTGTAGACTCCTCTGTGGCTCCATGCAGGACTGAAAAGAGGTGCCCACAGTGAGCACTGGACCTGCCTTACGTGCCATACAATTCCAGTTATGTTTGGCTTTTGCCTGCAAGCGAAGGGCAAACTTGACAGCTCTGATAGAAGTGGAGACTGCTGCTCTGCTGTTTGGTGAGAGATTGTTGAGCTTTTCAGAGGGGATTTCGACTCAATTTCTAAAGCAATAGTGATCTACTATACGCAAAGCCCAAGACTTCAACTCCTGGACAAGATCAGAGGAGACTGTGTTTAAAGCGTAATGTACTAAAAATAGAGCAATGTAAATATCCTGTTAATACTTTATATTTGAATATATATAATTATGATGAAGAGAGGAACTTTGAGGGACATATAAATATCAGTAATTCCTACCAACAGGTTTAGTTTAAAATTTAATCAAAGTATTCCAAATATGGTTTGCTATATTTGATGCTATTTATAATGGTTTCTGTATGCATTAATTTTCTTTTAATTGGAAGACATGTGGTATTATCTCTTTGAAAGTTGACTAGAAACTATTAATTCTGACTTATCAAAGTTTTGCATTCCATTAATATAAGGTTTAACCCAGCAGCGTTTTCTGGAAATAGCTATTGCTTTCTTTAAGAAAAATTTCTGTGTATTCTTTCACAGAATATTGTCCTCAGACACAGACAGTACAAAGGTGACATAGATGCATACATAGCATTGCCTCAGCACTTGCTTGTCCCCTGACAAACACAGCTGTCTTTGGCCTTTTTACAGAGAATATTGAAAAGATTAAATATTACCACAAAATAAAAAATCCCTAGTAAAAGTAAGCTGTGAGATAAAAACTATGCAACCTCTTATACAAAATTAATAAAAATTGACAGATATCTAAGATTGATGCCAAAATTCCCTTTTAATTTATTATACTTTTTATTAGGAGATTCAACAGGCCTTGTGTGCAGAGATGACAAGACAAACAATGATAGGTTTTGCTAAATAGGTGTGCAAGCATTCTTAGAAAGAGGAAAAAATAAACAACAGAAAATCCACTCTCCAGCATGTTCCTCTTCTGTATTTTGAACTTCTCTCTTGAAGTTGGTTGCCTTGAATATGCCTCAGACATTTTAATTTGATCAAAACCTTTTGAAATTCCCTTAACATATTTTCCTGTATTACCCCTGCCATCTCAGGTATTGCTTTCACTCACAATCAAAGTGATCCAACAAAATGGATAAGTACTCACTCAGTTACCCTACTCCATTAGGATACAAAACAATATTTCCAGAATAGACTTTGAAATTAAGAGGCCTTGAGCTAATCAAATTGGGAACTCAGACTGACAAAGGTCAAGGTTGTCAACTACTTCCTGTTTCCTTTAAAACTAAAAGAAACATAAAAATATCTCAAACTTTTGAGCCATCACCATGGGGATTTTAGAAGATGATTGAGGCTGGAACAAAGCATACCCTTTTGCTTCTGGGTACCAGGAAGGACTTTAATGGTATCATGACATTGATCATTGAATTCAAGGTTGCAGTCATGTCAATGTTAATGAATTCCAAGTATGATTTCACAAAATATTAGTATATAGCATATAGGAAGAAGAGCATATTTTATATGCTTTTAGGCACTTTTTATAACCATCCATATGGTTATAAACATATATATACACACACATATATAAAAATACTATATTATATATTATAAATATAATATATATTTATGATATGATATATGATATGATATTATAATATATGTTATAAATACTATATATATATATTATAAATACATATAGATAAACATATATACATATATAACAGTTTTATGTTGTTCACCTGCAATAAATTTAGACAAAAGTTTCTTTTGTTTCATGTGAATCAACATGAACAAACGGCATCCTTAATTTCTACATAGATTTGTTGGCTTGTTTTTTATTCATCAGTGCTTTGTATAAATTTCTTGAAATTAGAGTTGTAAATTTCTGGAGAAGTTATCTAATCCTGATTAAGTAAAGTATTGATAACTCTGTGTTCTGAAATGATTTTCTGTCTTTGCTGATTTTCTGTCTGTAGTCAGTTCACATTTTCTTGTGATTTGCACATATTCAAAGTCAAATGAAATTAGGGCAGAGCTGTCTCAGTGAGGCCCACAGTGACAGAGATGTCCCCAGCTGCAGAAATCGGCAGTTGTGACTGCTTTTCTCTGTCCACTATAAATATTTCAGTAACTCATGAAAGAAACCAGCTACACAAATCACAGCTACAATTTACTGAAGTTAACTTGCTTTCCATTGGTCTAGCATAAACCAATACTTCTTTAAAATTCATCGTTCTGAAGTATGTATTGCATGCATTTTAGCTATTTAAAGAACATATTTTTCAAAAGGCTTTATCAAAGGAATTTTTTTTGGTCATAAGCAAACTAGAATTAGAAGTTGGAAGTGCTCTAAACTTTAGTGAGATTGGTAATTCCACTTAGAACCTGTTCATGTTTCTTTCATCTATCTCTATCATTATTAAAACCAAATACTTCTCATACATTGCAACACAAGTGAGCTACACTCTTCAAGAGCTAAGATTCAGGCTGCTAGTGATAGTTTAGGAGATGTGCTGTATCAAATATGGAAGAATTATTGGCTCTGACACAAGACTGAATTCTGTTTTTTTGCAATTACAGCAAGTGGTGACCAAAGCAAAGTGATAGTAGACATTTCCCTGTGATTCCATACATCATTGTAAAAGTCCAGAGTTAATGTTAGACCACTCATCTGAAAATAAACTCTAGAGAGATCTTTTCCACTGCATTCTATCAGATACAGGTTGAGTGATGAAGCTTTCTCAGCAACAGCAGTCAGATCAATGCTAACCAAAGCCAAGTGATGACATTGTATTTGCTAGTAGATCAAAAGTTACACATATCATGATGTTAAAATGCTTCAATGGAAAAGTAACAATAAACTTTCATTATTTCATGCAACTCTTAGAGCCTTTCAACAATTTCCTTGTACTTTCTATCACACTGGCAAATGTTTATCAGAAAGGGATTTTTTCTACAAACTGACACAACCAGGCTCTGTCAGACTACTGGAGTGGCCCTTAGAACTCTGGAACCTCCTGTATCTGCCAATTCTCCATAGAACTAGGACAGAGAAGATGAACTTTGCAATTACTTTTAATGGAGCACCTGCTTTTTCCAGGCAATTTTTGTAATCATAACATCATACAAAAAAATCATATAGAGAATCATAGGTTTGGGTTGGAATCAACCTTTCAAGACCATCTAGTCTAGCCCCCTTCTGTGGGCAGGGATACATTTCCCTAGACAAGATTGCTAAAAGCCCAGCCTTTGAACCTTACTTCAAACACTTCAGATGATGAGGCATTCACAAATTACTGCTTTTGCTCAACTGGCTATGTTTGTATATAGTCTTAATTATGTACTAAACATCTCTTAAATATCTTAACAGGAAAGGACTGTTGTAGATGCTGTTCATGAAACAAGACCTTCTGATGAGAATCCGGTTTCTAATGTTTTATCTGTGCACAATTTGATCACTTCTACAGCAGAAGTCATAGAGAGCAGCCTTTGGGATATTCCACCCACACTGATAATCAATACATTTAAGATATTAATCAGATGTTAGACAGCAGGGTCTGCCTTGAGGAATTTCAAGAGCTGACCAAAACTTATACCCTGAGTTTCTGTAACAGTAGAATTACAAAAGTTTTGCCTATCATCTAGTTTCAAATTGATTCCCAGTCAAAACCCAATATATTATCTCACCTATATGGATGGCTGAATTAATGATTCAAGGGGACACAGTGGACATACAGGCACAACCCTGTTACCTTGCAACACCCAAGTAATAATTAAAGAATATAAGGAGAAGTTCTTTACTGTGAAGATGGTGAGATAGTGGCACAGTTTAGCAAGAAAAGCTGTGGATGTCCCATCCTTAGAAATGTTCATGATCAGTTTGGATGGGTTCCTGAGCGTTCCATCTGATTTAGTGGAAGGCGTTCCTGCCCATAGGAGGGGCATTGGAACGTGATCTTTAAGGTCCCTTCCAACACAAGATGTTCTGTGATTCTGTGATTGGTCTTGTTCTGCCTGGGCTGTTTAAAAATATATTTCTCTGCTGAGTCCTTACTTGTATTCAATAAAATCTACCCCTACAGGGTTCAATTTAGGATGTGTATTTAGTGTAAAGAATCACACTTGCAGGACTGAATCACATGCATTATATTCAGGAGACTGACTTCTGTTCTTAATTCAGCAACTGACAAATACCTGTGATTTTTTAAAAAAACTTAGCTAACTCCTACAATAATTTTCTAAATCATCACAAGAGTTTTGTATCATAATCACTTCTTCCAGGGGTATTTTATAAGCTATTTACTGTTTTGTAAAGCATTTACATCAGGAGATGACAAGTGCTATAGGGTTTCAAGTTAGAAATTCTATAAGGTCTGAGCTATACTGAATCATTCCTGAAGTATGTATATATGGCTCAATAATATGTTTGAATAGATGAGGTGGAAAAAAAACTTTAGTGATTTAGAATATCTGTAAAATCAAGGTAGAGAGGTATTATTTATTTTGTAATTGAATATTTGTGTTTAATGCAAATTTAATTCACTTTCCTATAGCCATTTGTAATATAACCACTCCCTGTCAATCTGGCGGTTTTCACGTGGTATCCAACCAAACCTCCAGGCCTCCTCCTTTGCCAGAAGGAAAGGAAAAGGAGAAAAGGCAAAAACCAGCTGAGAGAGATAATGGCAAAAAACCCCCCTCAGAGTGGCTAAAATACTTAAATTTATTACTAACAAGATAAGAACTAAAACTAAAAAGTAAGAAATAAATCAGTCTTAAAACACCTTTCTCCTCCCACTCTTCCCTCTTTCCAGCAGTTGGAGGGAGCAGGGAATGGGCGTTTTGCAGTTGGTTGCTGTTGCTGCCATTGCTCTTTTTCTGTGGGTCACTCCATGGGGTGCAATTGAGTCTCTGCACTCTGGGGGTCCTCCATGGGCTGCAGGGGCACAACCTGCTACACTACGGTCCTCACCACGGGCTGCAGGGGGGCCACAGCTCTCTAACTCCTTCCCCTGCTCCCATGGGGTCCCTCCCACGGGAGACAGTCCTCGAGAGACCTCTCCAACGTGAGTCCACCACCCGAGCAACACTTCTACCGGGGGAAAAACCTTCCCCAGCGTGGGTCTCCTTCTCCATGAGTTACGGCCGCAAGTCTCTTCCAGGATCTCACTCCATCCTCGGCCTCCCACAGGGCAACAGCTCCTTCATGCATTCACCTGCTACTTCAGGGGTTGCAGGGGGAGGCGGGGTGGGGAATAGCTTTTCGTCCTTCCCCCTCACCCACCTTGCTCCAGCGTGGGGTCCCTCCTTCTCCTCCTCCTGCTCTGACCTTGGTCTCTCACTCTGCGTTGTTATCCCATGGCTGGAATTTCCAACTGCCCCACACTCCTAAATTCTTAAATATGTTATCACAGAGGCGTGACTGTGATTCTTAATTCGCTCAACTTCGGCCACCAGCAGGAAGTCCCTCCTGGACCTGGCTGTCATTGGCTCCACAGGACAGGGAAAGCTTCTAGCAGCTTTTAACAGAAACTATCCTGGAAGCCCCAACTTACACTAAAATTCAGCTACAGCAACCTATGACAGTCAAGAAAATATGGTGCTAAAAAGCAACAGAGAAATGCAGTCTTTATTATTTATTTTCACTGATCTGAGTGGAGCTGGAGAAAAAAAAATAACACCAAAGAAAAAGCTTCAAAGAAGAGATAAAACTATCAACTACTTTTCTGCTGTTATTTCAAAATTATTCTCTAGCCATCTGCGTTTAAAGATTGTGATTCTAAACCTAGATTTGACATATATTGCAGGAAAGTGTGACTTTCCTATACCAGTTGCACAAATTCTACTGTATGTTTTTTTGCTATTAGTACAGGTAACTCGGATCCACTTTTTATATTAGTTTCCATATATTACCATAATAGCAGCTTTATGCCTCATAGTTACTTGCTTTGTTTTTCTTTCCTATTTTATAACAGCATGCCTAAAGCCCATCAATATTCAAGTTAGCACTTTAAAATGAAACTATAAATTTCAATTTAGAGAAAATAAGCCCTTATTCAGGCTCATAAGTTTTAAATAACACATTACCATTGGCTACATTAAGTTTGCATTTCTAATGTTATTTTATGCATTTGACAATAGATGTTTCACTCTGCTCAGCAGTGGAGAGCAAATGCATGTGAAATGTAAGTCTGCTTAAAATGTAGGAATTTATTAGAGCTGTCAGTCAGCAGTGACATGAGAATTAAATTATTTTTGAAGATATTTGAGTTGATTTTTACACTTTCTATTGTCTTTATCCTCTGAAGTTGGAGTATAAATATCTCTTTTAAAAGGTTTTCTTCCTAGACTGGTTAGTTCTTCCTAAAGTCAAATAAAATGAAAGTGAAAATGGAATACTAGATGCACAAACCTCTTAAGGAAATAGCAAGGTAATATTTGGAGGAAAAGAAAAAAATAAAAGAATTGCATTATTTATTTTTATCAAGCTCAGCAGAAGCAGGTTGGTTTACTTTCACCTTTGTTGTTATTTTTGTTGTTATGTAACTATAACTCCTTTAGGGAAAAAAGTCACTAATTATTTTTCCTTTTGAGTGCTTTATTTTTTAGTGAAAGGTATGTCCTGCTGGTCAAGTGGCTTCTTTTCCAACTCTCTGAATATTAACTGTGAAACAATAAAAAAATTCACCCTGCTGCAGGACTAACAACTAGGAAATTGTGTGAAAGCACTGCTTTTCCTAGCAGGAGTGACTCCTGTTCTTCTTTATGACTTTTTGTTGTTGTTGTTGTTTACTGTGTGAATGGACTATTGCATGGATTAATCTGACAGAAAAATATTCATTTTCACTTGACTCTTTTTTATGATCATCTGGTGCTACTGACTGCATTTCTTAAGCCTATTTTCTTCTACATAATTTAGAATGGAAAACAATTAGATTCCCTATGAAATACTACATCTGTGGGCTGCTGCAGTCATACAACCTTGATTCATTTTGGTTGCTAACTTAGGAGCTTTTGCATGTCTAGAATAACAAGTGTGAAGAATGAACTCACTTTGCACTGTCTCTCAGAACTGAGGAAATACCTACATAGCTCCTATGCAATGCACCTGTCAAAAAAAAAAAAAGATATGCTTTTGATTAACTGATTAGTTTAAAAAGTTTATTCTTGGTTCAGGTGTCAAGACATAAATAATAAAAAGTAAATAAGGATATGTAGTGACAGATTTTGAACTCTTATGTTCTTGTAAATATGATCATGCTAGAGAAGAATAAATTTCCACACCACTATTTGTACTTTTTTGCTGTGTGATGACAGGAAATTCCTATGGTTACTTGGACTACTGAAATGTTTTCACATGAAAAGGTCAAAATTCAGTCATAGCATAAAGAGAGGAAACTTCACAATGCAAATTTTGTTTGAATATAATCAAATAAATAAAGTGAGTGTATTTTCTTCATTCAAGTGAATAACTCTCACACAGCAATTAACACTGAATATATAAATGTGTCATGCATTTCTCCATTATTGACATAACTGTTTCCAAAAAGAGCATTATGACCAGAAAGTGTATGGTTCTAGCTCTAATATAGCTGAAAATACCTTGCTTGCAATTCTAATAGAGAAAGTCATCAAAAACATCTGTAACAGGTTAGAAAATCCTGACTGCCATCTTTGCTGAACAACTAAATATCCTCAAAACTCACATTTGATTTTCCAGATACCTTCAGGAATAACAGAAATCTGGATAGGCATTATCTTAAACTAGACAAGCAGATGTAGGATGGAAAAAAGGGGAAGCTTTTGGACTTAGAGAGGCAATGAATGGCTTGATATGAAACTGGATTCATGTCCGTGCTAGAGCTCAGACATACTGCTGAATTAACCTGCACTGTATAGTATAGTATATTGCTATAGATTATAGGCTGTCTTACACATCTACGTGCATTTTTAAAGATATCACAATAGTAATTCTGAGCCTTTTATGCATGCTGAGTTACCAAGAAAATACATATATTTGTGGCTAATGACTGAACAGGAGTCCAACATACAGATTTGAATACTAGTTACATTGAATATCTGCTGAGGTAGAAGATTGTTTCACAGCTTTTAAGACATTAATCTGTAATAATATAGAAATATGGGTCACTAAAAAGTGAAACTATTAATTTAGTCTCTTCTGGTGTTATTCAAAAACAATGTGAAAGAACATTCCAAATCTTTCAATTAGAGAGCACAGCTGGGACATGACATTATCAGATTAGACTTAGATGAGGTAGGTGTCTACCTTATGCAAGAGAAATTCAGGTTCTGTGATTATGTGTCTGCAGTAATGCAGAATTCCCGTGTAAGACATGTATCATTGACAAGGTGGAATATTTGCTATGGCAGCGGGTTTCTGCTGTGGCATGGTGCTGAAGACAGTAGAATTCATTTCCCAGTCAGTCCTTGCATTCCCAGCACAACCTTTTCTGAAGCCCCATGTCTAAGTTTAGAGAACTTAGAAAAATTTATAGTTAAAACAGAGGGACAAATCTCCTTCAATTTCAAAACAAATTTTAATTAAGATATGATAAATGGAAGGATAACAGTTCCTAGCTATAATTTATATATATCTATATATTTAAGATAAACAAAAACAACCAGAACTAAACAAGTAAAATAGAAGAAAAACCTGAGCAAAACCCCTTCCCTCCCCCAGTCTCTGTCCCTGGCAGGCACGGAGGTATTTTACAGACCGCAGGTGATNTGGGTGATTTACTCTGTGAGATAAACAATGACCTATTTTTGATACCCCTGATGGGCCATTAGCAGATATGACCCCTCAGGTGGGTGTGGAGGCAGAAGAATTTCCTTATCTCACAGAAGTTCCAAAACACCCAGCCTGCAGCCTGAGGGGTGTGCTGTGCCTTAGACAATAGCTGCTAATGTGCCATTGTGAGCAGTTCATGGAAAAATGGCATAGAGGCTTTAGAATACACACCCACACAGTGACAATCTGACCCTGGCTACTAAAAACCAAGACACACCATTTCCTTGGTATTCCACTATCCTTAAATATCTCTGCATCTATGTCTCTGGGAAAGGACCTGGGAGAAAATGGACCTGGCTCTTGAAAAGTTGAACAGAACTCACTCTCTACTCTATGAAACTGATCTTCAACTTGACAAGGCAGTACACAGGTGTCTAAAAACTCAGGCTGAATCAAGGTCTTCAGAGGAACTATTCCATTCTTACTGTAGATATTGTCACACCAAAGACTGATTCATTCATTCATGGAAAAAGAAAGAAGTTCACAAGGGTTAGGGTGTCTAAAAGAGGGTTCTAATAGGAAATGTCGTTCAGATGCAAAGTGATCATATCAACTGTGCCATATGAACAACATCCATAGTCAGTGCCTTGAACATCTGAACTTTCATGGTTAAACTATCACTCCCTCTCCAAGTCAAAGTATTGAAAATGCAGAAGTACAGGTGAAATCTGGAATGAGTGGCAGCAGCTTTTAATTAAGAGGTACAAGGTAATGCGTTGCATGACACAAATATCTACATATGGGACTTTTATGAAGTTAAGGAAAAGCTGATCAGTTGAAAACTTCATCTGCAGACTGTCCTGTTTGAATCCTTCCTGTTTGAATCATTCCACTATTCCACTATTAGAGCCATTTAATAAAAAATTACATTATCCAGATGTTGTACTGCAAACCCATGATGTCTGCATAAGCCTGCCTGGTAGTAAATCAAAACCTTTCTAAGGAAGGGGAAGCAAGGATTACTTGCTTCAAGTGATGGAAAAATAGTGTACACAGGAATCTGATAATGTCAGTAGTAGAGGTCACATCCATTAGGATAATTTCGACCCATTTGAATAAACAGCCACAGCTCCAAGTAAAATTCAATAATAGATGTTGCAAAGCAAGGCATCTCACATGAATACTTGAGTCTTGATATTTGCTGGAAATAAATTAGGCCAGGAAAGCAATCTGGAAATAATACTGTGAGAGGACTAGTAGAGAGAGTGCATATCACAGTGTGTACAGGTATCTTCTTTATTCCTGGGTCTTGCTAAGGTCAGTAGTAGTGCCTGTTGTAGTATTGATGGTAACATCACTTAGAAGTCCCACAGTAGCCATGTTTGCTCCAGAATTTTCTGCTGTCATGGTTTTGTAGGGTTATCAGTAGTTGCCATAGAATCCCAGAATGGTTTGGATTGGAAGGGACCTTAAGTTCACCTAGTTCCTACTCCCCTGTGATGGGCAGGGATGCCCCCCATTAGATTAGGTTGTCCAGGGCCCCATTTAACCTGGTCTTGAACACTTTCAAGGATGGGGAAAAAATGCTATGTTACAAACCACAGATGGAGAACAAGGGTGTGATGTAGCAGTGGTTCAGCTGCTGAAGATGGTGTTCCTCCTCACCTCGGGCATACTTTTGCATATAGGTGTTTCAGTACTACATTTTATTTAAAAAGTTGTTACCAATAAATATAACAAATTTTAGACACACTTGACTGTCTCTAAGCCAGTTGCTTCACAAGTTCCAAAATGAAGTCAAGGAAAGCAGTATTACAGAACCAAATTTGTCAGGGGGGGTGAAAAATCTTATTTTGGAGATAATATGGAGCAGGTATTAAAGCCATGGCTTACTCTAAAAGCCTGTTTTGTTTTATTTTGTTTAAAAAATTGCAGAAAACTTATGAAGAAGACATCAACAGATGATGAAAATTGTCACTTGAGTTCCTAGAAATGAAAAAGCAGAGATCAAGAGCTAGGGAGAGTTACACAAAGGCTGCGAAAATGTAACTTTTTGAAAACAGCTTTTGATGCCTTTGTCTCATGTTGTGAAATATTATGACTTTTTTTTGAAAAATACAATCTAGAATGCCAATGTGAAGATCATAGCTGGATATCTGATGGGTTTGCTGGACGTTCAAGAGTCAGTGTAATATGGTGCACATATTTCTGCTGAATCTATGTAGCTGGTCTGGAAATCTAAGTCACAAAGCAATGCCATTGATTTTAAAATGGCTTCATATGCTAACTTTCAAAACAAGCAATATAGCAGCACTCGTATATCTACTAGGTATTTTCAAGCACCCTTTCCTTTGATCAGCTTGCCACTGAAGCAACACGGACTTGTGGATACATCTTTATTCTCCTCCAACCCATTATTAAATACTGTAGTAATGACATCAAATCAAATGACATTTAATGGAATTAAAAATGTCAGTGCTACAATAATGACTAGGGGTAAGCAGGGACTAACACTTTACTAACAACTCTTTCTCACTACCTCTGCTTAACAACCCACTTCCCCAAATTATGAAGTGTGAGCAATCTCTGCATTGAAATAGTCATCAGGTGTGACACTCATCTTTGTCTTCCTTTTCTTGTGTCATATTCACTTGCCTTTGTTCTCAAGGAACACTTGCCATTTAGGTTGCTTAGAAGTTTTGGCTGAGCTCTGAAACTGATCCTGCACAGTACTATTAAAAAAAAAAAAAGGGCTCTGGTCTAAGCTGTTTTCTGATGAGATGGTTCTATATCATGTGAAAACTTCTAATAATCAGAAAAGTATTGTCAAAATTAAAAAGATTAGTTATGGATTTCTACCTTCTTTGTAACAATATTTTATTAACCCTTAGTAAAAGTATGGCTGCAAAAAATAAGGAAATCTCAGATATTTGAAAAAATGTAGGCAAGCAGTTTCTGCCATACATCAGATCAATCTGACTTTTTTTTTTCAGAATTTCATGTAAATCTTTTAATAGTGATTTGATAGATACTACAGTAAAGAGCTGATACACTTAGCAGTTAAACAAGAAAATGATGCACTATACATAGTTCTTAATTTTCTGCTCTAGCACCAAGATGAAGTACAGCTGATTCAGTGGAAACTATAAAGTGGTTCCTGAGAGATCAGATAAATTGATAGAATGGAGGCTAATGAAAAGGATATGGTCCATGACTTAAGATAAGACAAGATTTTAAAAGACTTTTAGCTGCTTTTAAGCCACACTTCAATACCTTTTTTTTTTTTTTGGTTGGTTTTTTTTTTTTTGGGTTTTGTTTTGTTTTGAAAGCACTGTGGTGGAATACTAGTGTTCTGGACCCCAGAACTTTATCTATAAGTTTTCTGATTTTCAACATCACAAAACTATAGACTTTTTCATCAGAATTCAGAATTTTCTTTTTTGTGATCAGTTTTCAAATTAAGCTGACAGAAGTTCCTCTGAACTTAAGAAACAATGTTGTAAATTCTCCCTCAAATGGGCAAGTTCCAACACTGTAGAAAAATAGAAAGCAAATCTATCACCTAGAAGACTTCCAGAATTTTTAATTTACATTCATGACTAATAATACTCTGGAAAAGCATATGAGCCCCTGAATGTCATGACTCAGTAAATAATAACATACCTAATAGATAAAACATTCATCATATGCTCACACCCTAAAGAGTATGGGAGGTTATAGGGCTATATCTGATAGCATGATGATTATAGTACTCACCAGAGTTTGAAAAAGAACTTAGATGAGCTTCCTTCCATCCCAAGGACTATGAAGACTTTCCCTATGCACTTAAAGGAACCACACACTGCAGGACAAGATTCCTATGGTCTTGTGTTGAAGCTGTTACACTGTGGAGTGCATTAATGTTGGATGGAGGGAGAATGTGTGAGTATGTACTGTTTGGGCATCATAACATAGATTGCCAAGACACTTCTTGGTGTATATTTATAAAGTTTTTAGTATTTTGAGGAAAACAACTAGAGACTCCAGATCTTATTCTAATTCGTTGAAGGACATGACTGAGAATAGGCAGATAGAGAGCAACCTGAACAAGAGTCACCGTAAAATGAATATAGTCATGATCCTGAGGAAAATAAGGAAGAGTAGTAAGAAGGGAGGGAGGCAGAAAAAGAGAACCATCATAATGGAAATCAGCATAAAAAGAAAAAGTAGACCTCAAGAAGACAATCTTCTGTAAATTCAGTGTGTCTTCAAATAATTTCCTGTGGGAAAGAAGCTTAAGGAAAAACCCCAAGCATTTAAGAATATTTACTTTTTTAATTGCTACTAATGGCACAAGTACAAAGTGTGGATAAAAAAGAGAAATGTGGTGAAGAGTTTACGCTGACTAAATTATGAATACTTAATTGATCTCAAAGATAGTTAGGCAGCAGCAGGAAACTCAAGTATATAAAATCCCACACCTAAAGGACAATTAAAAAAAATAGTAAGTTATATTTAAGATTATGATGGTTGTATATAATATAGGAAGATATCTAAAAGGTTGACCAAGAGGGAAGGAAATGTATTAAGGACATCATAAGTTCCTATATGATGTATAAAGCTTAGCTGCTGCAGTCTCCCTTAAAAAAATCATCCGATATCAGAAAGTAGCCATTAATGAAGCACAGTTAATAAAAAACTCGATCAAATAATACAATATCACCCTAGAACAGGAAGTCAGAATACTTAGGAAAATCAGATACTTTCACACTGGAGAACCATGTACCTCATCTTAAACCACTGAAAGGTTTAATGACAGTATTTTGAGAACTGTGAGCAATGATGTTTGAGAACATAAAGGGTGGGACCAGTACTGAAAACTGGAACAGTACAGACGGACTGCCCATCTCTACAATGAGATAGGCATTCTGAAAGAAGATATAAGAGAATTATAGGTCAAATACTATAATTTCAGTGCTCAGAAAACTACAGAACCAAACAAATGATTCACCAGATTATTTGTGACCTGGAAGGTAGTGGAAACCTGGGTATCAGCCAGCATGGATTTGTCAATAACATATAATTTCCTTCTATTATGGAGTAAAAAGCAGAAGCAGTAGGTATATGTTTTACATTAGAAATAGTTTAATGTTGTGTACATGACATTTTCCTAAACCAGTTAGAAGCGTGTGGTTTTTAAAAAAATGTTACAGCATCAGTCAAAATAGGCTATCAAAGATTATGGTTCACTGATAAAATCAAACATATCATCTCTTGTTGTCCTGTTCAATATTTCCTTTTGTGACATAGATGATGAAACATTTATTGAGTGGGTGGTAACACAACCTCAAAAACTTCAGAGAACAGGAAGGTAATGTGAAATTGTCTTGAAACACTATTTACACAACAAGAAAGGTAGGTATGCATTGTAAAACCAATAAGGGGAGAAAACTGATGATATGAAAATTTTGCAGAAAGAAATTCAGTGTCACAGTAGATCACAAGACAAATATTAGACTAAATTCAGAACTACAGTGTTATATCATTGCTAAACAAGAAAAGGGAACAGGAGACCTATAAAACATCCTTCCACTGTATTACTTCTAAACCCTCAGAGGACCAGTTGGTGATCATATGCAGGATAGAAACATGGAATTTAGAGACTTAGAAAGCATTATTAATGGGAGAAGAAGGAAGTTACCAGTCTTCATCAAGCCGTAGAAGAAAGTGGAGACAAATTTTTAGTTTTCCAATAAATGGAAGATTATTGCAGTGAGAAACAGAATAATCCTTTTCCTTGGATTTTTTCCTTGGAAAAGGAGTATAAGAAGTCATAGACACAATGAAAACATTCTTACATTTGAGTCAGAATACTGAAGATGTAGGTGGATTTTTAAAAAATATCTTCTGTGGCTTTAGTCTTCAGCTGTGAACATTTTTAAGAACAAGATAGAAATACTTGCAATGACATATTTGATCTCAACTACAGTAGGGAAATGATCCCATAAGGTCATTTCCACTCATACTTATTCCTACAAAGGGGACATATTGCCAGGGAAAGTGAAGGTGTAATATACAGCACTATCAATCTGTGCCTTGCCTATTCTTTGAATAAATGGACAATATGGTCCAGAAGAACTTTTCACTTTAAACAAATACCTATGGAACAATATTAAATTTATAACATAAAGGTAAACAACAAGCAGCAGTATTAATTTGGCTTTATTATGTTTTTTATTTCCATTTTGACATGCCTCCCTACCTTATTAGCAATGTAAAGATATGAATACAGAAATGCTCATTTTATCATAACAACATTCAGTTTTGAAACTAACTAAAATAAAACCCAGGGAATGTACAGGAAACTCAATTATGAAACAAAAGGCATCCAGTATGAAATTAAGGTAGTACATTCCATGTTTTATGTTCTGGCATTGTAGTTTGTTACAGGAGTTTTTTTGCTGATAAACCTCAAAAAGCTCACATAGCCAAGAGCAGCTCTAATGGACTGAATCAAAAATTACTCACTTTCATCTGCTGAAACAAATTGGTTTAATATACAGTTGTTTGCTGTCAAATATATTAAAAACACTTGTGCCAAACAAAATTATAGACTGTGTTTGTTGTTGGCCTCGTGTATTTGGAAGGTGGAGGAAATGGGAAAAGGAGGAAAGAGAGTGGGTGGTGTTATCGTGCACTTGCCAACATCAGACTAGATAGCATTAAGAAGATGCAACACGCACAATATGCATGCAATGTGTCTGAGTTGCACAGGCATAAAGTTTTTCCTTCCATTTTTTAATGTTTGACCATGTGTAACTAAAATGTTCTAACCTGTTGGGCATTGCAAAATAGTATGCAAATAAGCCAGCTATTGACAAAGGACTACAGTAATTCACTTTTCTGTTAATCAGGGTATGATTATCATCTGATCCTTTTGAACTCCATCCAGCTTGCTATTTTGTCTCAGCTTCAAGTAGGTGTTTTGTTGTTGCCAGACCATGAACACAGCCCTGTGCCTGAATCTTTCAAGTGTGCTAGCTGTGCAGATGAATTTTGCCTGCAAACTTTCCTCAGGCAATGAACTGACTAGTGCAACATGCTCACAGCAATGTTAATCTTGCTCAGGGACACGCACTGCACATGAAAGACTATTTTTAACCTAATTTTTAATTGATATATTTTATCCACTGCAAGTTTCCTCTCTCTCTCCCCACTCTTTCTCTCTCTCTGTCTTTATATCTATCTACTTTTTCTTTTCTGCCTTTTTTTTTTTTTTGATTGAAGTGAAATGAAACTACAATAGCTGGCAGACACAAAGCAGAATCAAGGGTGAAGTTAAATAAAATATGAGAGGGTGGATGCTCAGCAAAGAATTCACCTTTGATTTTAAAGATTAGATAAATTGGAAAAGTAATAATCAGGAAATTGAAAAGTGGGGACCATTATGCATTAGCATTGTGACTAGCATAACAAATATAATTTTTTTATTTATACTCTCAGGATGTTACAATATTTTATATTATACATGTCTTCTGAAAAGGGGTCACAATGATACATTTTAACTCTTCAGTCCTAGTAAGAAATATTTGTAAAGAAATATGATTCAATGATATTCAACACAAACTACTTGGAATATCAGTGTCTTTCATTCTTCTTCACAGTATGTGTTTTAATGTAACTTGCTGTAATTTGTGAATATTTGATTTATCTATTTCTGTAACATGTATTGGTATTGGCTTTTTTACATTGATTATTAAGTCTAGTTGTTAATCTTTACCTGGAAATGTGTATGTATATACATTATTTATTTACCTATTTTCACTAGTTTCATTAATTTTCACCTAATTTTACTGTGGATCTAAAACATCATTTAGAACAAAAATGCAACGATCTATAGGCTAACTATATAAAGCCTCCCTCCTCAATTTTTAATTCTCTTTATCACAAATTCTTAGAAACAAGAATCAAAGAGGCTAATTTGACAACAGAAACACAGGAAAGTAGTTTCAGAACTCCCTGTCCATGAGTTGGGGATTTCCCATGTCGTTTCAATATCTACATGGAAACTATATTGTCTGCTCTTTGCCATTCAATCTTAGCTAGTTAGAAGTGGGCTCTTTGCCCTTCCTTTGCACAGCAAAACACTGAGCTCCCTCTCCTCTTCTGTATCCTTGAAAATGAAGCTTTTCCCAGAAGATCATGTTCAGCCCAGATTGTGTCTGTCTTTCCTCTCTTGGTTCCAGACAGAAAGACCACTGACACTCCCTGGCCTTGTGGTGTGAACAATGCCAATTCTATGCTAGGCAGATGCACATGAGGGAGGATGTCCAACTCTGCTTGTGGGAAGCTGAAAAGACAAAATGGAGGGATGATCAGTTTTGATGTGTGCCATTTCTAAAGGTGTAAAAATCAAACTACTTTATTGGGAGAATGAACAAGGAAAAATGGAGATTTGTATTATAGAAGATTTGCAGTAAAGAAGAGAAAAACAGTGGAACTGAAGTGGTAGCACTGATAACAAGACAGGCTGGGTGCTTTTCCAAAGAGGAATGGTTAAGCATGTATTTTGTAAGCACAAGAAATGGTAACTTCAGAACTTCTAGACACTTCTAAGCAGATGGCAAGTTTGGGGAAAAGCTATTTTCTGGTGGGTTTTTTGGATGTCTCAAAAGTCACATCACCAGACTAAAATGGTCATTAAATTCTTTAATCCATGTGTGCATTACAGAAACATTCCAAGATATTCTTTACTTATTTCTTATTTATTTTCATCTTATTATCATATTTTAATCATATTATCTTCTATGATTCTTCCAGATTTGACACAAATATATTGTTTATGACCTTCTTATATACTTGGAAAATTGTTAGTTTTAGATTAATTTTGAACTTTATTTATTAAAATCAGAGTAAGAACAAGAAAGAAAAAAAATCTGTTTCATTCAGACTCTTACAATGGTATTATATTGAATTATATTTTAAAATATCTTGTACAGTTATTTAACTGATAGTGCTGACTTGCACACCATATAAATTAATATAAATTATAGGATGGTGTCTGTGCTACTAAGTTTCAGTATATCCATGTAGGTAACTATCATTTAGTCAGTGAATTAAGAAAATTCAGTCAGTGTCCATTACTGTTCATACAAATAGTTCATCCTCAACTGAAATAGTTTTAGAAGTGATTTTCAGTTTAAGAAATTCAGCCCACTTCATTAGTTGTTTCTCGATTATAGTACAATTTTAGAAAAAGCAGTCTATTTCTAGATGCAATAATCACCACAGAATATACTCACAGTTGCATGATTGACATTCCTAATCAGGGATCTAAACCACTATTCAGTTGAAAGGGCAAATGTACTTGGACTTTAGTTTTACAGTAACAGATTTTGGGTGCCAGCACTGCTTGAAGAGATCCGTATCCTCATTTTCCTGTCCCTGGTGGCACAATGCTGCTGATTGTAGTGCTGCAAAATGGATCTAAAACCCAAGGTGTTCAAAATAATAATCCTTTCAGTACATTTTGTTTTAATTTGCTTTATATTTCTTTTTACATAGATCAACTCATTAATCCACTGCACAATGGAATCATGTCTTGAATGCAGGAGCATACAAATAAGCTTCCTCATCCAACTCAAGTGCTGTGGCCTTGGGTTTCTGTTGGAGCTGTGCCATAACACACTGATACAGCTAATCTGATCTGACAGCTAACTGCCACCAGACAAAGCAATCTTCCCTCTTACCTTCCTTTCCTCCCTACCCTGGCTATATGTGTCTGCTTACTCTCCTGTCCTGGCGGTGATGCTTGTCCAATCCCCCAGAGGGATGGCTCAGTGGAGTAAACTGATGATAAAATATTCCCTTCCTTCTTTTTGGCATCCTGTCTGGCTTGGAGAAGGGCTGCATTAGCACCAGTTCCTACTGGGGGCAGGCAGAGGGGAGAAGCAGCTGACACCTGGGGCAGCGAGTGGTCAGCAGTGCCTGCAGGATCCTTCCTCTGTACTCACACCCTGTCATGAAGCACTGCAGCACATCAGTCCTGGTAGCTGTCTTACAGTGTTCACTAGTTGTGAACAAAAATAAACCCCAAAAAAACCCAAAACAAAACAAAACAAAAAAACCTCACATAAAAGAATGTTGAAGAACACCACGGTTATGAACTGCCAACAACAGAGCAGTCCCAATGTGAATTTAAGACTGCGGTAAGCCATAAGCAGTCTATTGTATTGGGTATGATTCTAGATATTATAATTCTTCATTATTGGTTTTTATCAAGTCTGTGAAACAAAATGGGTGATTTGAAAGGGTTCTAGACTGACGCAAAATAGATTCTGAAAAATGGCAAAAATCATTTAGGTCTATGAAGAACTTTTCAAAGAAAGGAATTGTCTCATTTCTACTAAGTATGGTCTCTCATGAACTGAGCCCTGGTTTCGTTGGTCTCAACATGGATTTAGTCACTGTGAGTTTTCACTCCATGGAGTTTCCCAGATGAAGGTTAAGGTGAAATAAAACAGCTCATGACACAGAATGATTTCTCACATGATGTGTGCGTTTGCTCTTGGCCAAACTTCTCTCTGCTTCTCTTTTGAGGAAAATCAAAAGATTAAGAAAATAGTCAGGGGTGAAATTCTGTAAAAAGCATATTGAGTAGAAATGCATCACTAAAACCCACTGTTTCAGCCATTGCATAGGATTCTGCCTTACCCTTCACTTGGTGTATTTCTGTGCCTGCAGAGGTTTCTTGGTCAGCACTGAGAACTTCTAAACAAAAGCACACAATAGGTTTATTTATAGTGAGGCTGCCTAACAATTTCTTTGGAGTACTCAGTCACAATCCCAGTTTGAGGAGTATGGTACTTCTTTTTTACCAAAAGAATTTTTTAATTTTGAAAGAATTACTATGAACTAAATCTAAACTCCAGTTTGAGATGTGACTGTTGTAGCAGTTAGCTCTAAAGGTTATGTAGGTTTTTTTCATTTTTTCTCTGTGATACTAGTAAGTTACCCACAGTGATCTGAGTGACAGAACAATTGTTTTAAAACTGGAGTCAGGAAAGGAGGGTTTTCAGACTTTTCCAGGGCAATGAAAAGAATTTTCAGGCTGTAGTGCTCTAGTGATCTTCATCCAACAGACACAGTAGGTGTAGGAAGCTGAGTTGTTACTAATACCTAAACAAATAGTAAATATATATAACTATTCATGCAAAAAAAGGGTGCTGAAAAATGCATTTAGTTTAATGGATGTTAATAATGTTAGTTGGAAAGGCTTTCATCATAATAAAATTCTCAAATTTAATTGCATAAGTCTTACTGTTTTCATTTCTATAACCAAGATCATTAGGAAGCACTGAAGAATAACAATAATGCTAATAACAGAAATGACAACAATAGTATCATGAAAATATATCTCATTGTCATAAATGGATTTCTGAAATGAGTATTGGAAAATTCTGAGGGTTATTTTCATGATCACACATTGTTGCATTACTAAACTAGCTTTTTTTGTGTTCCATATTCAAGGGGAAAAAAGAAAAAGGGGGAATGAAGTAAAGATAAAGTTAAGGATAATTCTGTGTAGTGTGGTCTTGGATGATCCTATGTAAGCAGGAACCCTGGACCAGATGACCCAGTGTGGTCCCTTCCAAACTTACCCGTTCCGGTCTGTCATTCTGTGATTCTGTAAGAATAAGGAACAGGTAACAAAAATGGAAAAAATGGTAGGAGAAAAAAAAAAAAATCAGTACCAAATTAAAGAATACTCATTTCAGTATATGAATAGATGTACTTTTTCAGGAGTGCAAGATCCTCAGAATTACAAATCATACTGTTAATCATGAAGAGCTCCCTATATAACACTTTAGAATCTGGATTAAAGTTTATTCATGTTCATTATCTCTGACTTTTTAGTGTTAAATTCTATTTTTAAGGACACTAAATAGTCTTCCCCAAATATGCACATGTATAAATACAGATTTATATACATATTTATTACTTTTTACATATGTACAACATGGAAACTATCTATTAACAAGTTTTAATACAGGACAGTTGTATAAGAATGACCATGTTCTTCACAACAACTTTTGTATGACTTCCTTGTATTTGTCTGTCTCAGTTAAGCAGAGTGGACAGGAACAGGAAATCTCTTTGCATTTTTGTCTTAAATTGAATAATTTTAAAGTATTTATTAATTTGTGAATATGTGTGCATAAAAATATTGATAAGCCACATTTACTTTACAAACCTTTAAAAAGACCATCATATTACTGTTCAGCTGTGATTTATCAAGCATTAATATTTTTCTAAACTAAAGCTGAGGTGCATGATGGGGAAACAAATATTAGCATATCTGGACTTAACGTGGTTTGTAGACTCCCTGCTGAGTAGCACTTCTACAGCCAAAGATTATTCACACCATATACAATTAAGTTTGCCTTTAGGACTGAATCTTTTATGTTGCAGATAAAAATGAGAAGCTACACAAGTCTGCTAAAGAAATATTCATGTATCCTCAGTAAAGAGAAGAATGAAGTTCATCTCTTTCAGGCCAGCCAAATGTAGGGAGTTTTAGTTTATCTAGGAGTGTCTAAGTGCAGAATTTGGTATACAGTTTGACCTCTCTGATTGTGTTTTGAGGTTGTTATTGTACTTTGCTGTCGGCTCTTTAATTAATCTTGCTAGGTCTGTAATATCATTGGGGCAGAAATAATTGCTTAAATATAAAAGAACCTGTTAATACAGCCACATGGGAAACAGTGAAGTGGTGAAAGACTGCACTTCTAAGATTTCCTTATTGACTGTTTAGTAATAAATCGTATGTTTTAATTGCTCTGTCAGAAGGATCCTTCAATGAGGGAAAGGTGACTGGAGCTGAATATGGGAACACCACAGGACAGCTGTTTGGTCTGGCAAAGGGCTCTGTGCACTTGTACTATATATCCAGAGCGACCTTTCAGATTCCATGTACATAGTAACAATTAAAAGTACACAATGACTTGACAATGTTCACTGTGACAGACTGCAGGTTGGCTGCTTCCCATAACAGCCTCCCAGGCAGAGAGGAACAAAGAGCCCGGGCCCATCTGTACACGGCTCTGAATGCCTCATGTTCCAGAGAGTGCGCTTTGTTTCTCCAAACGCCCCAGGAAGCTCTTCAACAAACAAAACTCAGAGGTCCAGAGGAGCCCAGTCAGGACATTAATATGATAATGAATTCCGGATTACCCTGACAGACGTGACAAAGAAATAGATCCTTTTGATAATAAGTTATCGGGTTGATTAGGCAGAATTTGTCTGATGCCACAACTGTTGTGGGCATTTCAACAAAGTTAACAAACCCATGTATGACATCATGTCGGTTATCCTCTGTCCTTGTTCCTTTACAGCGAGTATGACCTGTGTTGCTATTTTAAGGGTCCTTCAGTTGCAGTGAAATGTTGCTACCTGTCTAAAAAGTTACTGTAAACCATAAACATATCATCATCTATGCTAGTGCATGAAACAAAGGAAAATGGCCCCTTGTCACAGGCAGTTCTGTAGGAGAATTGTCATTAACTCAGAAGTATGACTTTGCTTTCCAGCTAATGTTCCTAGGTTGAATTATCTCAGTAGACTTTGTAAGATTAATTTTCAAGCCTCCCACTTGGCAAGGTAAAACGGTTCCCTTTCTGGCCCATTAGAATGAATTAGATTCTGAAGAGACTGTCATAGGATTTGAAAAGGCACTTACGGTTTTTTTTGGTTGGTTGGTTGGTTTGTGTTTTGGGGTTTTTTGTGTGTGGTTTTTTGTTTTGTTTTGTTTTGTGTTACTATTAATGTCAGCGATAATTATTATGTCTTCATGTCTGGATTGTCCAAAAGGCTCTGGGATAAACTTCTGTTATTCCACAAAAGGTCAGCAGCAAAAGAAAACCAACTGGTTACAAATACAGTAGATTGCTAAGGTCACACAAAGTACCAAAATCGGGTGGCACCAGCCATCTGTAGTTAACAGCTATTATATAAACATAAAGGAATGTGCCCTGTGTTCTGAGTGATGAAAAAAATTGGTCATTAACCACTTGGGAATGCCCGATTCCCCCCACAGCTTTCCAGCTGCGATCCAAGTGTGTTTAAATAAAAACTTAGCACACTTAACAAGAAGTTTGATAGAGTGTTAACAATCCTCAACTTCACGTTGAGCTGTTAACCAACAAAGTAGTCATTAAATGCTGGTAATGACTGCATTTTGTGAGATTATTGCTTAATTATAACTTGATAGAGTGGGCCCTGCCTTCTGACTTGGGGGACATTTTCCATTGCAGAATTTTAGCTACAAACTTTTCTTAATATACCACCTCAGTTATAGGGCGTTGATTATAAACTACACTGAGAATATTGACTTTAAATACAGTTATTTGTTCACTTCAGTATGATGTTCAAAACATAATTGCTTTTGGATTCACCTCATTCAGTGGACTAGCTAAACTCAGCTGCGTTAAAAAATGACTTTTCAGGGAATATGGCTTTCTTGTAGAATAAAATCAACATTTCTGAAAAAATAATTCTGCATTCTGATTGACTGGAAGCAGTCTTTAGTGTAGGTAGCACTTCTCTTCAAAAGAAATCCCATGAAAGTGATGTAAAACTGCAAGAGAGGTTTCATTTTTAGTTCCTTCAGAAGTGAGTGAATATTGTTTTTAGTATACAATAAATTATATCAGCAGTCATGACCTTGAAAGTTCCCTAGCTATTGCTAGCTGCTGTGCCTTAGCATTTAATAATTATTTCCCCAAATCTGTAGATACCATGGCCTTATGCTTACAAATGATTATAGAAATACATTCAGGAAAGTTTTCTGCACTGCACGGCACTGATATCTGACAATCTAAATATACACTATCCAAATGCACAAGGAAAGATAAGGGGTGCCAAGTGTCACAAAGCCACATACTTCAAATCCCAGCATATGAGATGGCCCTGCACAGGCACAAGGACAAAGGCAGTCCTATTTTTCTTTCTTTGTTGGTTTCCTGTGTAATTTAAGTAATTATATACACTAATGCATATAAAATCTGTTATGAAAATCATTAAAAATTTAAGTGTGCAAGCATACTTATTTTTTCCATTAAAAAATAGTTAAGATATTTAACATTAATTTAAAATTCTTAAAACTCCTTGGCATTTTAAGGCCACTTAGTATTTCCAATCAGGGAGGCAATCACTAAGGGGAAAAAAAAAAAATCATCCTTTAAACAGAATCTTGTTCAGCAATTCACAAAATACTGAGTTTTCTAATGCTAAGTAGCTAAGCAAACTAATACATCTTTCGTCTTTTTTAGACTGTTCTTTTAGGTATTAAACAATGAGGAAATCAAACACAATTCTCTCTTTAGAAGCTATTAGATCAAACATTCTTTGAAAAGAGTAATATATAGAATACATTTATTTGTACAAACTTTTAACTGAAAGTTTCACTGATAGACAGATAGTTTCACCACTAATTTGTCTGCAAAATGGCATTTAAGTACTTTTAGAAGTGTTTAGCAGATGGTTAAAATAGTGATTTTTCAAGTTACTGTATTAAGTAACTGATCAATGACAACAGTAAAGAACAGTTGCATCTTTTAGCAGAACAAATTATACAGCTGAAAAAGATGGAGAAGACTTGCAGCATCCAAGAACTTTTAGGTTTTGTATTTTATTTCCAATTATTGTCAGTAAATGAAGGAGGAGCTGTTTGTTGGAACTCTGAGATAGAAAAGAGACGAATATCTTTACATGTGTAAATCCTCTTCTTTCTTAATTCAAAAACTCAGACTTGTGTCCACAGTGGCCTGTTGGCTCAGTTCATCAGAAAGCCCGCAGCAATTCCCTGAGCCCTCATTTGTAGACATCACTTTGGCAATGGAACAATGCAGCAGATTCTCATTCTAGGGATTATGATACTATATGTAAAGAAAACATAAAAAGATTTACATATATTACATGTAATTTCCCCCATTATATATCAAGCATGGAGCAGAATTTTAAGTGTTTCTATTGGTAGCTATGTCACAAAATATTTTTTAGATGGTAATTTGTATCCCAGCATTCTATTTCCAATGATAATATGTATTTCATACATCACACCCAGTAGATGTCCCAGAATGTGCAGACTGGGAAAACGGCTAAAAGGGAAGCTATTCCTTGGGGACTAAATCACTTATCTTGCTGAGTGATTGGAGTAGCACCTATACTTTTCCATATCCACCTCTTGGTTTGCATGTCACTGTAAATTTGCTATAGCGTAGAGAAGGATCACAGTTTTTGTTGTCTGACGTTCTTTCCTCATGAACAAGTGGGAACAGCAGGACTGAAACTTTACCTTTGCCACTTGTTGACCTGAATGAGTGAGGAGCTATTGTCCACCATTGACAGTTTTGAAACATCTAAGTTCCTACTCCTTTCTAGGTGTTTCAAGATAAGAGAGAGGAAATTGTACTGTAGAGAAATGTCTCTAATGTCATAGCTTCTCAAGAAAGAACTATGCTTCACCAGACAAATGGGTTAGGACTGTTCTACAATATATGAGAAGTAAGCACGTGCTTACAGAACACGTTGTTTATGGGCTTGATCCAATGCAGATCCTGCCAGGAGAAAGCTATGTGGGACACTTTCAAAGCACTGCATTTGAACCCAAACTTAATTTATTCCAAATCAGCCTCCATTTGCATCATATAGCTGCCTTAGAACACTGATTTTGGGAGTCACAAAGTCCTGTTTGCTGTATTGTTGGACCATACCCTGCCAAGCAACATGTCCATTTCTGAAGATCCATTATCTGCTAGCTTCCCTCTCATGTAGGCATGATTAAGTTTAAAAACACCTCAGCTGAAAATAAAAATCCCCACCAAACAGTTTGACTATAAATGAAAAATCTTCCATTTGTTCTGCAAACTTAGCAATCAGACTCCTCATGGAAAACATAGGAGGAACTGGAAAGGAAAAGAGATTAAAATTTGTTACTGTCACTGGTATTGTGTTAGAAGAAAATGTGAGAGAGAAGCTGAACAACAAAAGAGGAGACATTGACCAATGTATGCTTTGGGATGCCAAAAAAAATTAATTTAAATTAAGTTCAATCCCATGGCACATAAATTACTCTCTCTGAGAAGAGGTGAGCCTCTTTGCAAAGCTTTCAGTTGACACAAGTTGACACATAAAGCATGAGCCTCTTTAGCACAGTGAACCACAATGTATTCTTACATAGACCCCAGTGGTTCAGGAACTCACTGGAGAGGAACAGGTTTTTGTGCAGCAGAGATGTGAAAGAACACAGTGAAGCAGAAGGTAGAGCCTAGAGCAGACTCACTGACTCCTCTCTAACACTGCAGTACCAGATATGACACTCAAAATCAGTCTGATCCCTTGCTGAGTATAGACTGGTTTTCCCTTGACAACAGAGGACTCACAGACCTGGGATGAGTGAAAAAGGGAGCAGCAGAAGCATCTAACTCACTTTGCACAGCCCCAGTTGCCTGGCACATCAGCACAGGGATGGCATCTATGATCTGGGACTTACTGAAGCGGTAGCAGAAAGGCAAGAAATTTAACCTTGTACTGCTCACCATGCTGGAGTGTGCACCTTTTAATCTTTTTGGGGTTTTTTTGGTTTAGTTTTGGTTTTGTTTTCTTCTTTTTCCCCAATAGTTTGTCTACCTGGCCATTAACACAGAAATTCCATGTGATTTTGTCAGTCAGAATGAGATAAGCCAGTTCTCTGGGCTGCTTCTTCAGAGGCAGTTGAGGGACATAGGGAGACTGATTGGTCCCTTCCAATTGGACGAGCACATTGGGATGCAACTGATCATTGTTTTTCCATATGTTGATGCCATTAAAGATGATGAGGTGAATCAACCAAATTGCACTAGAAAACTGATTTTCAGGGATCAAAAGGGAGATGAGAATCACCATTTATGCAAAGTCACAAAAACTCTTATTTATCTTATAGGATTCCTCAGAAGAAAAGTATTTTAAATAACAAGAGTTTTTCCTTAAATTTTTGAATCAGATTAGGAAATTCCAAAAATATCACTATATCTACAGAAAGTGAATTATGGAGTTGGTCAACCTTAATATGGTCCTCACAAACCAAAAAGTCATCAGTATATGCATTTTCTAGAAAATCAGCTAATATGGTAGAGATTTTTTATTTTAGGTTTTTTTGGGGTTTTCCTCTTTTTATTTTATTTTTTTTTCTTTATTTGCTTTACAAACAGTTTATCATTCGAACAAATTGGTTTTGTCTCCTTAAATTCATGGTTTTAGAAGTCCTGGAGAAGTAATCAAAAAATTGTGTTCTCGTTTAAATGTTATATTTTACATTACATCCAGCAGCATATGCAATGCAAATTAAATAAATCAATTTCAACAATGAAGAAGGAAAAATGAGAAAAAAAAAAAAGAAAAAAACCCTATATGTACTGCATGACATTGATCTTTGTACTCTTAGCCTTATCATTTTATCATATTAACAAGAAACAATGCCATGTTTTCCTAGGATGCCCCAATGAATAGATTAAGGAGAAGAATAGCATTATCTGTTACCTGTGCATTCAGATCTTTGTGAAAGGGACTCCCAAAGTAACTACTTCTCTCTGCACCATAATGATATTGTTCAGTGCCTTTTGGCTCTAGCACAATGTGTTATGCATCAGTGTTTAAGAGCATATTGTGCACCATTATTGCCCTCTCTCTAGAGGACTACAAACTGCATTAGTTTGAATTACCAAATCAAAACTTTATGTGCAGCAGTTCCCCCACAAGGGCTTTAGCATTTTTATGTCATAATCCTTCTATTATCCCTCTCCTCACATGCTTTATAACCATTAAGTTATTGAAAAATTCTCAACAGATGTCATCTTAAGATGAATGTTGCCGTGCCGACTGGTATCAAGGCTGGAATCTGGATATTGCTCAACTTTACTAAAAATGTCAGGGAGAGAATAGTCAGCTGTAAAAATACAAGATATGCCAGCAATGGTTGTTTTCATGTCAACTGCAACATGACTTGTAGTGTTCTCAATTTTAGCTTCTAGAAGATGCAGTTTTCATTTGATGGGTTGGCAGTAATGGCTTGAGATATGTAGCAAGAAAAAGGAAAATAATTCAAGGATTTTTTCCCCTCTCCTTTTATGATAAAAGCAGATTTGTGAATTGATCTGATTTAAGTTTCAAGAATTACCTTTTAGCATATATTGTTCTTATTGAAAATTTTGTTGAAATACAAAAACTTTTTGCATGGGTGTAATAATTAGAGTATTGGTGATTATGTACTCTCTCTACATCTAAAGTGCTAAAATAAAAACTACGATTTCTATCATGATAATGATAGCTTCCTGATATTTTTTATCTCATTCTCTTGGGACATTTTTAGTTTTAAACATCATAAAGACATAAAAATATACATTGTGACACAATTTGGAATTGTATTAAATTTAAAACAAACAATGCAAAAGACATTTACCTTCCAAAGAGGTGACAGTATAGTATTTAAATAATAGGAGATACACATTGCACAGATACCTGTCAAACTGAGATCAAGAACAGAACAAGGACCTGTAAGAGGTTTAAAAAATAGTGGCATTTTATAGTAAATCAGCTTTTTAAGAAGCAGTTACTATACAAAAGACAGGAATAGAATAATATGCTTCCAATTAATCTGAATAGCAATAGAGAAGTTCTTATATTCAGAGATGATATGACAAACCTGAGATTTTTAAAGAGGAAATTACAATAATCAAGTCCCATGGTGAAGGAGGTATATTTTGTGTAAAGCTGGCAAGGAGTATATAAGGGAAACATACTCTGTGAGGATTAGAGTGAAAATAAATCTATTGATACTGTCTCTGAGATGTGAAGTGTTTTAGTCAAGAGCAAGGCTTGAGATTCTTAAAGTGACTCATATCTTACTTCTACAGAAAGAAAAATCAAATGACAAAAAAACTCCCTATTTTCCTCTAGAGCTTCCCTAAAGGCACAAAACCCATTAACAAAGTTTTCCTATAGTGTCTATGACAAAGGGTTTGCTATTTTTTTAATTCATAGATGAATCTGCTATTCTAGCTGCTTAGACCCCTATAATTAGGGGAATATCAGTTTCTGGACAGTTTTGCATCCACTTTTCATTTTGCATCCCAAAGGCTCTTTCCTCCTATGGAAGCTCATAGCTTTTGGTGGTGCAAAGATATAAAGAGAAGATGGGATTCACCAAAGAAAACACTTTTAGCTGATATTAGCTGTCATAGAGAAGAGGCTGATCAAGTCAATCTTACCTGTAAGCAATAAAAAGTGGAAATGCCAAAACAAGGCTGTCAAAGATAACACAGATCTGACTTTTGACTGTGAAAAAATGGTGTTAAGAAAGATGATGTATTCAAACTGCCTGATATTTAAAACTCTCAATTCTCCCTGTTTTAATAGGAGACACTTTTGAAACTCCTTCCATCTCTAGGAGAATATTGAGTGGGTAATTTTGGAAATAAAAAGTGGTGAACTTCTGCTTTCAAGAAATATTTAATGACAGAAACCTCATCTTGTATTTAAGTCTTTATAGTCACTGTGCATTGTGGATTATTCCTATTTGTCTCTCTCATAAAAATATTCATCTCATTATACAGTGTATGTTGCTTTTGTTCTGTAGTGTTATTTTAAAACTTATGCCATATGAACATTTCCGGTTCTTTTGAATATGATACTCTACTTGAATTTTTCACACAGTTTATAAATTGTACTAGTTAATGTATTCATTTATATGCTGTGATACTCTTCTAGCTCAAAGCTTTAATATTTCATTGCAGTGCTGGTATCTGATCTGAGGAAATATATTTCTGTATATTTTGCAGGAATCTTCTTAGTTTTTCCCAACATTTATTTTCATATGGTTGTGCAGTAAAGGTTTGGATTGCTTTTGCCCTTTTATTGCATGTTCCTCCCTCTGTATTTGGGTACTATGTCTTACTGTATAATCTTCCACTAATCTGGATAATTTCTATTACTTCACTATATAAAAGCCCATGATGAGCTGCACTGAGGAAAATAGTTGTAAAGGCACTTGTGCTGCTTCAATACTGTATGAGACTTGGCACAAAGGTTAAATACAAAAAATGTTGATAATAAACAATAACCTCCTAATTTATAGCCAATTAGAGTATATTCCCTACATCTCTACACCTCCCTCTATGACACTAGGATAATGTACACTTACAGCTAATTGACTCTTTTACTTCCAATTGTACCTGCACATTATTAGGAGCTGACCTATCTTTCTGAGGAACACAATTCTACCAAACAGTTTGGTAGAAGACTAATCTGGTAGAAGACTTTCTTCTTCAGCTGTAATAACAGAAGCTAAATACTATTTAACAAATTGCTATTTCCTTATGCCCTGACTTCAATCCCCCATCATTGTTTTTAATGGGACAGTTTAACCTTTGAACTTATGTCTCTATTGCAGATATAGTTGACGAGCTTTTAATTGAAATATTCCATACAACTTGACATCCAATATTATTTCTTTGCTCTTATAATTATCCTTTTAACTTTCTTCTGCTTATTTGTATAAACTCTCTTCAGTCTGTCTTTCTACCAGACTGTTTATATATTTTTCAAAAGCCTTTCAATTATTTGCTCATTCTACTCTTTACATACTACATAACTACATTTGACCTCTGTAACCCTTCTCCCTGTTTAGATTTAGCTGAGATGAATTTCTGTTGCAGGGTCTGCAGCCATTTCTTAAATTGTTTCCCACTGCTCATCAGTAGTGCCTGTCTCTGCATTGGACAGTAACCCAGCAAAGTCTCTTTGGAAATGTCACTCAATATCAGACTTCTTAAAAGCAAAAAGAAAGTCCCAATCCCGCATGAAGCATCTGAAACACTGGTTTATTTCAGTGCAGGTAAGAGGAACCAAACCTAGAGATATATATTCCCAATGGTGAGATGAGTACCATTTTCAAACTGCAGTGGGTGCACAGAATTTATAAAATACAAAGCAAAATTAGGCAGAATTCCTGCCAAGTCCAGAACATTCAGAAAGTCATGACTAATCCTATCCTACAACTTGTAGTTTCTTCTCTCCCCCAGCCCTCCCTTCTCTGCTGGACATTATACAGTTACTATCTCAGTGACAATTCTTCATGCCCTCACATTCCTAAATCCAGACTCAAAAGTACCTCCTGCTCTCTAATTTAAACTGGAGGTGCAGTGATTGACAGTGGCTGCTGGTAGGGATGATTCATGCTAATCTGCTATTTAATGTGGTCTTGATTTCCAGATAATATATGGAAACCCTTAACTTTTCCTTTGCATTTCACTATTTGATACTTCTTTCCAGTCTCTTAAATGTTTTCATTTTCTATAGACAGTAATGTTTTCTATGACTGAGAAGAGATTTGGTGCAGAATGCAGACTATGTGTCACCCAGGAGGCTTACATCGTTTCCTTATAGAGCAGTTTTCTGAGTTACTTTTTCATCGGGGGGCAAAGCAAAACTTTTGGACTTTATTGTTGTCTACATTGAAAGTGCCCCAGAGAGTATTACTTGAAAGCCATTAGCTTTTTTTGGCATATCTGGTAAAGATATTAAAAGTGTTATCTGGAAAGTCAAGATGCTTTCCAGCAAACTTCAGTCTGTGACAGGCAGTTAGAATCATCTCCAGGAAAATATTATCCACCCAACCTGAACAATTGCTAAGATTTCCCATTCTATAAAAAATTTAGAAAATATTTTACAAATTTTACGTGAAATTTTCTGTGAATTTCGTTCAAGTTTTACAGATTTCCACAACAATGAACACACTTCCAAGCTTTTGTAGTATTCTTAATGTATAACAACACTGTGTGGTTGAGACAGAAACTAGGGAACTTTTTTGCATTCAGTATACGACATTCAAGAGAAGACCTTTCAAGTTCACTTGCAAGTATAGCACTCATTCATGACTATTATGTGGAAAGTTTAACAGGAAAAAAAATCAAGTATTTTTATTTTCTGTAATGAAGAACAGTGAATTTTATCACAAAAACTATGTGAACAGCTGTGCAAGATCAGACCAAAAGCCTGTCTAGTCTTGTATCCTGTCTCTGACAGTAGGCAAAAGCAGATGCCTGGCAAAAAGGGGAGGAAGATGACAAGTATATTATGAAACTCCCTTGAACATTCATTCCCAACTCAACAGTTGCATACTTAGGAAACTTCTGGAGGTTGAAGGATTATCTCCATTCCTCACAGATTCCAGTGACATATTTCAGATTTGGTTCCAATGCTTTTTTGAATCAAAACAGTTGTGTCCCACTGCCTTTCATACTGGCTGTTACTCCCACTGATTTTCATACTGTGTGGTAATTTGAACCTACCACTTGCTGATTTTGTTTGATTTCAGATAGCTCTAGGACTGAAGGGGATGTAGTCTCTATACTGCACCAATTCTGAACTTACAAATGCCATCATTTCTCCGTTATTTCTGTCTAGCTGAAACCATGCTAGTAGATTTAGCATTTCCTCACTTGAAAACTGTTCCAAATTCTTGAAGATACCATACTTTGCCATGATGTGGGTTTGTTGGTTTGTTTGGGTTTTTTGCATAGTTTTGAATTCCCCACATTCAAATGCAGGTGTGCTAAAGATTTATATAGTTGAATAATTGCATTTTCCATCTTGTCTTCTATTCTTTACCTATTAGTTCCTAACATATGATTTTTTTTTCCTTGTACTGATCACTGAAGTGATAATTTTGTGAAGCTATCTATGATAATTGATGATCTTGTTCCTGAGCATTAACAATCCTTTTAGAACCCTTCATTATAGAACCTGTCATAAAATTATGTCTGTTTTTCCATATACACATTACTTCACATTTCTTTGCATTAAATTCCATCTTCCAGTTTATCATCCAATATTTCAGGACTATGTAGTCCTTCTGCAACTCTCTGAAGCCAGCTCTTATTTTTAAAATCCCAAGTAAATCAGCATAATCAGCAAACATTGTCATATAGTTTATTCAGAACTTCACTGGTGACTTTTCTAACAAACAAACAAACAAGCAAACAAACAAACAAAGCGCTTTTGTTCCAGTACCTCTTAATTTATAGTTATTTACTTATGCATGTTGGACTCTTTTCTCTTATACCATGGTTACTTCATTTTCTTAAGAGTCCCTGCAGAGGCTCCAAACTTTGTTGTATTTTCTATCAGTTTTATTCTTAGTAAAGATTAATGATCTGTGGATGTCCACAGTAAGTCTCCTTCTAGTCCTCTAATATAAAGGCAATTTTAAATATGAAGTTGCATACTTCAGTCTGTAGTTTAGACATTTATTCCTTGAATTTCAATAGAGCTCTTGGAAGCATGGTTTGGCTTTGATGATGTAAAATTATTTATTTTGTCAAGTTGTCCTATGCATTGTGCTCCTGATATTTAAATATGATATTGTCAGGGGTTGTGAAATGCAGTGATAGGATTTTGAAGATGGAAAGGAGTCTACTGTTCAAGAATACCGTGGAGAAGAATTTTAAACTAGAGACTGTTATATGTTTTATAGAAATGTTCTGTTTTAGGGTTAATGGCTTTAAAGTCGTTTTTTGTATTATTATCCCCTCAGAATGTGATAAGCTTTATTCCCAATTTCTGATTGGCTGTTGTTTGCTGCAGTGCAGTTGTTTCCATGTTTGTACTTGTTCAACCCCTGTTTTCCCTATATGGTTATGTATCCTCCTTCTTATGCCCGAGTTTGTATAACACCCTCCTAACTTTTTCCTTATTTGTTAAACCCCACCTCTTTTTCCTGAAAGTTCCATAGCTCCTCTATAAAAGAGGAGCTCCCCTTTCAATAAATGCTACTCGTTGTTCACCCTACCTCGACTCAAGCACTTCCTGGAACCCTCCCTGGGAGCGAGCCTTTTTTATCGCCCAATGCACGATATGATATTTGCATTCTCTTCTGTGTTCTCTGTGAAAAACAGTTCTGGCTTTAAAAAAATCAAACACCTACCTGATGCAGGAAGATTCAAAACTAGTAATTTAGTCTTTTGCTATGGTTTAATCTCTGTTGTTATCTCATCCAAGAACTCATTTTACCTGATAAGATTTTAGCTCTTTGTTTTTGTCTAGCCTTACTATGTTTCTACGTCTAAGTTACCAAAGCATATACTCTTTTCTGGTTTCTTTATTCAGATTGAACTTCAGGTTTTTAAAGGATCACTTTTTAGTTTTAGTAGACTTCCTCATTCTGCTGTTTGCCCAGGCTGATTTTCCTTTGTATTTTCCCAAAAGTTCTTTGAAAATGTGTGCATTTGTGCAATGTGAGGCTCCAGTCTTCCAGTGATTTTTATTTTTCAGATGTTCCTTTTCATCTCTTTTTAAGTGGTTTTCCCAATTTCATGTTGTTCCCCTTTTAAAATGTTGCAAGACAGTAGAGGATTTTCAGCTCACTACTCACACAGAACTGTTAAGATGAAGTTTGTTCTACCTAGTATGGCAGAGTGGCTCTTTGATGAGAGTGTTACCACATTTTCCTATGTATTGACTCGGGACCAGAAGAATTATTTCTCCTTGGAGGTTTCTTTTCTGGCTTGGCCCAGGAATCATTAGTTGTCCAGAATCATTGGTTGCTTCCAAAAACATGGTTTGTTTGCATTTAAGTACAAGTTTCCTGTATCATGGCACAACTTTCCTCTGTTTTGAGCTTCTATTTTACTTTCCCACTGACTTGCTTTTATTCCCTTTTCTGATTCCTCAAATTGTGCAGGTGCTGTCAGCTAGAACAGTGCATATAGGGGGAATGTATAGAGTCACATCTATGATTCTGTAATACCTCATTTGGAAGTGGCAGTGGCAGACAAGCTAGGAAAGCTTCTTTGCCCACAACAGTGGTCTACTCATAGTTTTGGTGTAAGAACTGTAACAGAGATTCCAATTCAGTGGGAAAGACTACACAGTAAAATGCTCTTAAAATGAAAACATACTTGTGTAACAAGGAAGTTATTAATATTAACTGGGACATGTGCTTAATTTCACTGCAATATAAACACACTTTTGATGTTCATTTTCAAAGTATTCATTTGTATATAATTATGCCTAATGCATATCATACCCTGCATTCTTATGATTTTACAGTCAGACTGATGGAAGTATTTGTTTTTTTCATCTCTTTTATTTGCATTGCAAAATATTTCTTTGTCTGCATTGTTCTTACCTGCGGGAAACAACTTTCTTTTTTATGAATCATGTAGATAAGTATTTCCAAGAGTCATGATATACCATATTTGGAAAATTTGTAAATATTACCCACTTTCAAGTAAGTGAAGCATTACAGTAATGCATTCATGTTGGTGCAATTTAGTCTAATATATATATGATTTAGTAACATGAAAGAAAAAAAACCACTTGTTATAACGTAGATTAAAAAAAAAGAAAAAGAAAATTCTGACTACAGCCTTATCAGTAGTATTTTTAGACATATTTAATTTTCTTTTTCAGTGATTGTTGTCACAACAACTATTGTTTCCAGTAAGCTTCATATTCACCCAGCAATAATAATGCCATTTTAATCTCAGAATGATGTGTCTTCTCTAGCTGAATTAATAAGGAAACCAACTAAAAGATAATTTGGGAGATCTCTGAAATGTCTGCTAATAAAAAGGGTATGATCAGTCTGACTACATGTTGTTCTTAGTAATATTATGCTAATAATAGTAAATAATAGTCTTTTATTTGTGTCCTTCGTTTCCTTTGCAAAGACAAATATTGGTAGATTTGCATGAAAAAATACCAATGGCCATTTCTTTCTGAAGTTTACAGGCATGACCCTGCTAAATGAAACAATGCCATTCCCATTTCTGTCAAGGTTCTCCATAGCTTCTCAATACCTCTCCCAAACTGAAATGTCCTTTCATGCTATAGGAAAATATCAAAAATATAAATCAATGTTTATATTTGTTTATTTGCTTGTATTCTAATATCATTATAAAATAAATGTCTTCATGGTAATTTACAATTGCTGCAAATGTTCCCTAGCTACTGGAATGGCTAAAACCAGAAGCTGCTAGAAGCTTACCCTGAATCCAGTGGAACCACTGACAGCTGGCTCCAAGGTGAACCTGACACTGGCCAAGGGTGAGCCCATCAGCAACAGCAGCAGATAACAGATTTAAGAAGGAATGGTGGGCAAACAAGCAACTTCAGGTGAAGGGCGGAGCAAGACCATGTGAAAGAAATAGATCTGCAGACACCAAGGTCAGTGGAGAAGAAGAAAGTGGAGGTGCTCTGTGTGCTGAAGCACAGTTTCCCCTGCAGCCCATGGTGCCGACCATGGTGAGACGACCATGAGTCTACAGCTGACCATGGCTGTCCCTCCGCAGTCCATGGAGGTCTCTGATGGAGCAACGATACACCTGCAGCCCATGGAGTGGACCACCAGAGCAGGTGGATGCCTGATCATGAAAGAAGTTTGCTGAGTTTAACCATTAAATTGTAGTGTGAAAAGAAATTGTAAATGTAGCTGTAAACACTGTGATGAAAAAAACCTTACCAAGATAGCATGTTTCACTTTTCTTACAAATGAGATATTTTCTTGATGTAAAGGTAAGGAATCACAAACACATTATTATACTAAAATAGATTATCATAGAATTATTTTATGTACAGATTAATCTAAAAATATCAAATATGTGTCACATACTTGACTCAAAACACAATTTCTCTGTTTATTCTTATTAACAGTATGTCTAAACTACTGCATAGAAGGATTCAAAATCTTTTAAATCTTGCCATTGTGGAAAAGCCAAAGTCATATGAGGCCAAAATGGGCTTATAATTATTAATGAGAAAAGGGGAAGTAACAGTGTATACGTTTTTTCCCCTTTGGTTTCCCATTCCTGTACCAGACTATATATCCATGAAGAAAAAAAACAGAATAAAGATAGGGTATAAAAATCATGGATCATTAACTGAGAGATAGCCCCCTCCTGTTTTGTTAACAGCTTTTGTGTATCATGACAAGATGTACTAAACTACCCACTGCACATCCAGTATTTAGAGGTTTTGTGGTTTTTGTTTTGTTTTGTTTTGTTTTGTTTTTTCCTTTTCCCCACTTTCTGCACTCTGGGGCTGTCTTATTGTTTGGTCTGCTTCCAAATGCCAATCTTAGAACAGAATGGAAATTTGATCTAAAACAGCATTCATATCTCTGTGTTCGCATTGTACTGCAGGGCTTACATAGCTTGGCAAAGTGTGATATTACATTACTTAATCTTCTGGAAAAATAAAATCTCTTCCCACTAGGTAACTTCTTTTCGAAGTATAAGTAGCCTACACTTGCAGACAGGATTCCCATGCTCTTGAGTAGAGCACTCCAGTCAGATACTGAAAACCATTAAAGAGCGAACAAGCCACAGTGGTACAGTGTGCATATTCCCAGAATGTCTCCTCTAATTGGGATTTGATCCTTCAGTCACCATAAAGAGCCCAAAATCAAGAAATCCTTGTTGTTTTCTCTCATTTTAGAAAGAATTCCTTCTATATGTCCAGAATTTTTCATACAAAAGCACTGGATAAATTTAAAAATACACTGATTTTTTTCAACAGGATGCACTCCTGTAGGAGGGGTAGTATTTGCATAATTAACTTTATTGACATTGTCAGGATTGCAATGAAGAACATTCTCTTGTAACTCCTAAGAGAAGTTAAGCAAAATTAGATACAGAATTGCAGCTCCAGACTATACTCCACCAGTTCTCATTTTTATTTTCTTTCTAAGATAGTTCAAAAAATCTAGGTATTATGTTTTGCACTAGTGACATGCAGCTACTTGTTTTGTTCACATTTGCAGGCGTTTTTTGTGTCTATTTTCTCTGCATCTTTCACATAGGTAGGCTGCAGATGTGTTTCTAAGCTTCTGTTTTTCTATGTAATATATCATATTTTAATTACTTTCCATTCTTCTTCCATTTGATTCACATGTGAGTGAAATTATTGACTAATCTGAAGTGAGATCTATAAATACATTTTTATGCAGAAAATATTTTTTTTTCTTTTCAGTAGCTCCACTTTATTCTTACAGTTGTATTCAAGGTGTTTTTTTCTTAGCAAGTAGGCTGTATGTCTGTTAAGGAGCTGCTCTCATAGGTTGAAGAAAAACCTTTCACCTCTTCTTCACCTGTGGGAAATTTGAGGATCTTTCTCTGCACTTCAATGATTTTTGAAAATAAATTATAAAATATTATGGTTTTATATACAAAAGTGCTTAATAAACTTATTTTGACATAGGGAAAACTCTTGAAGCTTTCTGAAAAATACTTGCACCATGGACATGCTTAAAACAATGCTTTATTTTATTGCTAGGTACGAGTTTTCCAGGTTTTTTTCTACAACTTCTATGCTTGTTGAACTTAAAAAGAAGAGAAGAATAAGTCTGCAGGAATGTTGTCAGCCAAAGGCAGCATGGAAAACACTTTCAGGTATTTTCCTTTATGAAATAAAATATTATTGTTTTTTCATTTATCTGTATAGAGAAATAATCACATAAAATTTTCTGATAGTTTTTGTCTTATTGGGTTTTTATAGCTGAGGGTAAAAGCTAGTGCTTGCCCCAAAAACTTTATCAAATCTTGGAGTGCATTGACACTGCCCAACATGTTTATTATTTTGTGAATCAGTTTCCACAGTTAGAAATATGGATAATATTTTGCAAAAATCCATTGGAACCTAATAATGTAAAGGGCTAAATAGCAATTAAATATTCGTGTTCAAGTAATGTGACCAATTCTCAGTAGAAGGCTTTATTTTTCTGTTGTTGTTGGATACATTGGACCCATCTGTATACACAAGATATATTTAAATATGTTTAGTAAGATGCTTGCTGTCAGGAGTCTCCAAATACTTTGGATCAGCAGTCCAGGAATTGAATGAGCAAGCGCATATTTTCAGACTCCTGGCAAGTCTGTTCTTCACACTTGTGCATCCTTCTTGGACCACATAGACACAGAAATTGAAGAACAGCTTGGCTCTAGACAAAGAAGCTAAACACTAGTTATAAATTAACTTTATTTCCATTTTGGTTTTGAATATGCATAGATTATGTTTTATACTCATGAGTATGTGTTGTGCATTAATTAGTTACATGGTTATTAGTTTTATAATGGCACCAGGAAAGCACTTAGAGTTTTGCACATGAAATTATAGTGTCTGTTTCAATAAAGTTTTAAAGACAGTTCTGCCCCATTCTGCAGAGTACATGACAGGTTTGTGAGTTTCCTCTGTAGAGAAAAGGAATAAGGGGCAATGAGGTAAGATTCAACCATTTTGCACATGACACAGAAGGCTAAGAATGATCATAACCTTGAGTTATGAGTAAACAAAATATCTCTGGAATAATTACTGGGAAGTAACAACTCATATTTTGTTTTGTTTATTTTTTTTGTGTGTGTGTTTTCTTTGGTTGGTTGGTTGGTTGGGTTTTTTTGTTGTTTTTGGGTTTCAGGTTTTTTTGGTTTTTTTTGTTTTTTTTCCTTATACGAGCTAATTACCTAAATAAATAACTACAAGCTGAGGATGTTAAGACCTTTTGGTGAAGACACAGCATAAAAACTTGTGAATTTGTTCAGTTCTTTGTGCTGCTTCTATCAAAGCAAATTTGTCTCCAAGAAATAATACTCCAGAAGGAGTTGGAGAGGCTCTACTGTGTATCCCACACTTGTTCTCCTCTCCCTAGTGGCTTTTTAATACCATATCTTACTGGCTACTCCAAGAGACATAAGTAATGATTGCACTGTTGTTCAATATATGCTGTGAACTCTTGTGCTCAATGCTTGTAAGAAGCTCCCTCTTTACGACTTAATGTAGCCTTTTAGCCCAGTAAATTTGGAGATGCTACTGCTTGTAAGAAGCCCCAGGCTTCCTTTAGACCTCAGGACCTGGACTTGTCTTAGCCTGCCTGGAGATTTGGTTTTAGCATGTGACAATTTTAACTTAGTTAATGATCAGGTAACAGTTAGCTGCTTTGGTTTGACTTTAGCTTAACTTTGAAGAGTTATTTTTCTTCTATACACTTAGTAATTAATACAATTAATACAGTAATTAATTAAAGAGATATTTATGTGGAATGAAGAATCCATTGTCATGAAAAAAAATTCAGCACAGAGGGATAACAACATGGGATGGTAGCAGACATCCTGAAAATACAGAATTAAGGTGACTCTAAAAACTCTAGGACTGCAAGCAACTGACTCATGGCCAATTCTTACTCACCACAAGAATGTCACCTTAGTAAAACAAGGTCCATAACAAAGAAAGCACAGAACAAGTATTCAGTGTAGGTAAATCACATAAGTGCATAAAAAGTTTGGATGCAACCTGGGCTTTCATAACAACAGAGATAGAGCAGGGTTCAGAACAGGTTAATAAACACATAAAGTTGTTCTAAGCGCATTTTGATATCAGGAGGATGACACTATCAACTTCACCACCAAACATCTCCTGGCAACAGACTAGGGATGATGATGACTTGTTGTACAAATCTCCCTATCCAAAATTTTAGCTACTGGCCTAAGGATCTTGAAGGAGCAAAGGGTGAGCATCATACCATGGCAAGGAGGAAATACACTTTAAAGTTTTGTGTATGTAATATTTTGCCTGTAACATATTTAGAATTCTAATTACTGCAACAAGAAGGATATTTTTTTTCATTAGACTTCATTTCATTTAAGTATTCATTATTTTGGTATTATAGTGTTTTAAATATTAACTTTTAATTATTTTAACAATAAATTCCTGTGTCTGCATGTTTCTTTTGTCAAGATTTTGAGTGTGACACTCTCTGGCAATCTATTCTGGAACTTTGATGTGAAATATTGGTAATAGACACAAATAGAAGAGAACAAAACAGGGTTTGGATTTATTCCCCAAACATTTAGCATCTGGACCTTTTTAAAATAGTATACTGTTCCTACAGGCTGGAAAAATAGGTGACCCTTCACTGGAGCAAAGCCAACACACCATTCAAAAATACATGAAGCTCACTTTTGTGGAAAAAAAAAAAAAA